>JACEFZ010006151.1:155000-174979 GCA_014155875.1 Cepaea nemoralis | reverse complement strand
TGTGTTTTTGGGGGGTGTGTGTTTTTGGGCCCGCGTGCGGGGCAGTGTGTGTGCATTGCACGCCACTCACCCATGATTAACTTAGTTTTTCATCTTTTTCCCCCGAGCTTTCGTTCTGGCTTGCAAGTATTGTTAAAGTTAGTTGCATATCCTTTACAGGACGTTTGCAGTCAACACCAGCATTATTTGCTGTTGTTGATGTCTTGACAAGTTTACGTTCAGTAGTTTTCCATTGCTTTCTGAACGACCGGCACCCATTCCATAGCGTAAAAACCAGCGCGACGCGGTATGTGGCCAAATCGTGCGCAGCTGTGTTTCGAACGCGGGTATACGGGATTACGAACCGCGTCCGTAAGACCTTCGCCACGGAGAGCGGCGCCCCGCATTATACAGAATGAGTATGCGGCCTGCGCTCTTCTTTTTGTCAATTATCCGGCCCACCATGAAAAAAAGTTTGATGACCTATGCTCTAGACAGTAGGGGAGAATAACACGTATATAATTGTACTTCTACTCTAGACAGTAGGGGAGAATAGCACGTATATAATTGTACTTCTACTGTAGACAGTAGGGGAGAATAACACGTTGTATATAATTGTACTTCTACTCTAGACAGCAGGGGAGAATAACACGTATATAATTGTACTTCTACTCTAGACTGTAGGGGAGAATAACACGTATATAATTGTACTTCTACTCTAGACAGTAGGGGAGAATAACACGTATATAATTGTACTTCTACTCTAGACAGTGGGGGAGAATAACACGTATATAATTGTACTTCTACTCTAGACAGTAGGGGAGAATAACACGTATATAATTGTACTTCTACTCTAGACAGTGGGGGAGAATAACACGTATATAATTGTACTTCTACTCTAGACAGTAGGGGAGAATAACACGTATATAATTGTACTTCTACTCTAGACAGTGGGGAGAATAACACGTTGTATATAATTGTACTTCTACTCTAGACAGTAGGGGAGAATAACACATTGTACTTCTACCCTGTGGTGTACAGGAGAATAACACATTGTACTTCTACCCTGAGGGGTACGGGAGAATAACACATTGTACTTCTACCCTGAGGTGTACAGGAGAATAACACATTGTACTTCTACCCTGAGGGGTACGGGAGAATAACACATTGTACTTCTACCCTGTGGTGTATAGGAGAATAACACATTGTACTTCTACCCTGTGGTGTATAGGAGAATAACACATTGTGCTTCTACCCTGAGGTGTACGGGAGAATAACACCTTGTGCTTCTACCCTGAGGTGTACAGGAGAATAACACATTGTACTTCAACCCTGAGGTGTACAGGAGAATAACACACTGTACTTCTAACAAAGAGGTGTACAGGAGAATAACACATTGTACTTCAACCCTGAGGTGTACAGGAGAATAACACATTGTACTTCTACCCTGTTGTGTACGGGAGAATAACACATTGTACTTCTACCCTGTTGTGTACGGGAGAATAACACATTGTACTTCTACCCTGTTGTGTACGGGAGAATAACACCTTGTACTTCTACCAAGAGGTGTATTAGGATAATAACACTGTACTTCTATCCTGTAGTAAACACCATCTCGTGCCCTACCAACCGGCCCAGGTGTCTCTTCACAGTTTCTGTCCGTGGTGGTCTAGATCAATGTAGCTGTAGGTATCCCCACAGGCTATCGTGTCAGTCCATCCAGCATCATTTTCTCTCGGCTCGCCTCGGCACACACCGATCCTTCCAGTTGTCACAAGGTTCTGTGATGCCTCTCTTTTCACTACATGACTGTCACGGAAAATAAACTTGTTAGTTGCGATCGATGACAAACAAGACCCGACATTAGTCTGCAAAAACAACCGACCCATTGACGTTGTACAGACAGAAAAAAATACGTCGTTAAAACTGTCTACACACGATCGGCATTTCTAACTGAGAAACAAGATACGTCGCGTCAAAATGTCTACCCCTGGTCGGCGAATCTTTATGATGTGGGTTGTTCGAGAAACGAATAACAACGCCAAACGTCTGCCAAGGCGGTAGTAGCCTTTGAAGTGCTAGACGGAAAGTCTGGACAGACGCGGGATGGATTCTGTGATGTGGGGAATTCTGTTGTTCACAGACAGACTGAACTATTGATGTACGGGACAAAGAATTTCCCCAAATGAAAGCAAATTTGACGGCGGATTGACTCCAGTTAGTCTAGAACAGGAGGAGGAAACCAGATTCTGGACGGATCAGCGTCTAGACTTTTTGGTGACGTCACTCCAGCCCAATATAAAAAGCGTTGCGGTAAACAAGTGGAGTTAGTCGATCAAGATTTCTGAAGTGGAAAAGATCGGTGCAGTTTTCCGAGTTGTGTTCAATGAAAGAAACTAGGGTGTCAAATTGTTGATATTTATCGGCGGACATAGATCCAGTCTGTGATTGCCTAGTTTCGATTAGCAACCGGAATAGGCATATGGTAGGCTATTAATCATATCTAACTTAGAGTATGATTAGGAATAGAGTACAGTATTGTGCGGTGATATAATGTATTATAGGTGCTGCGATATAATGTATTATAGGTGTGGTGATATAATGTATTATGATTAGTGATATAATTTTCTATAAGTGCGGTGCTAGAAAGTATCATAGGAGCGTCGGCACTAGTATCCTATTGTGTGGCTTCAACTAGCTTGAGTGATATATCATTTTACTCAGGGAGTTGAGGACAATGTAGTGGAATAATAATTAGAGAGATTAAGGATGGTTGAGAGGGAGGAGAGGAATGTGAAATGGTAGGATCTTCCAGTAGGGCATCTGCTGGGTTTCTACCCGTTCCTTTATTCTTTCCTAGTGTTGCCATGTTTCAGATCATATGACGAGTTATTTGGCCGTATGACAGAGATCGGATCTCTGTTATAGATCTGAGTGCTGCTATTGGCCTACACTCACATAATTCCGGCCAGGATTGAGTTGCCCTCACCATAGTATTCTCTATTCTACAGGTTCCATTTACAGGTCCACGTATGTGTGCTATGATGTTCAACAGTGAAGCTAACACATTTTTGAAGATGATGGCTCAGAATTTGAAGACAGAAGTTGCTGAGAGGCCGCTACATTGGGCTTATACCCAAGTTGGTTTGCGGGAACCTGGCTTCTGCTGAGCAGGACATGCTGATGAGATTGATGTTTAGCAAGTGATAGGTGTATCACTGAACAGTCAGAACATTGTATATATACACTACTGATACCAGGAACATTCATACAAATTTATAGAAATGCATAGAACATTCAGAGTGTGGTGTTAATATGGGGAATCTTTAAAACCAGTGACATTAAGATTTCCCCAGTAACAGTGACAATAGTCTTAGAATTTTCTGATTAACAATCAGTTAAATAACAGAGGAAATTCATAGTGGGATTCAGATTGAAGACTCTCATTAGACAGTGTTGGTCATGAGTGTCCAAGCATCCTAGTGGTTCAAGAGACAACGGAGGAAGTCTTCACGTGACCGGAGAAGCATCACCTTGGTGAGGTTGCTTGTCTGGAATACATGGTGCTAGTGTGTTCTCAGCACAGTGATGAGAATGACTATTCTCCTGAACGCTGATCTGAGTCTATATACACTTTACAGTATACGGCACACATTCTACACATTATACACACACACACTTCTCCTACATATACTCTTTGCTTTAATAAATTTCTTGTGTTTATTTGTTGAAGCTAGAGTTGTCACGTATGTTATGTTGGGGAAGAATGAGAGGGGGCATGATCCAGGGGTGAGTAAGAGTGAGAAGAAGGTGTCTTCAGATTGAGGGAGTATTGTGGACGGAGTCTACTGGATATCTCCAGGATAGAGATATTGGATTAAAGCAAATGTGGGTGTTGATTCTCCTCACTCCAGGGACGACACTAAAGTAGTAAAGAAGAACAAATAACTACTACGACATTCATTCTTTACACACACGACAATGACTAAGAACACTGTTTGTTTCTTTCTTATTGTTGTATATATTGTTGTAGTTTCATTAGTCTCTTGCAGGCAATCGTTGTTAGTTATTCTGGTAGCTCAGGGTGTTCGCAACACTCGTCTCAGGAACCACATCTCCGTTGCTTCAAGTTCTTCATAATTTGTTCATTTACGTTCCATGATTCACTCTCATTCAACAAAACAGGTTCTATCTAGGCCTGTCCTACTACTAGGCGGCGGATGGTGGAGTGGCCTCTAGATATTTTGTCTAGAGGTTAGCTGTGAAAATGTTGAATAAGCAACCGTGGACCAACACAGTCGGTGGTCACTGAGAGAAGACGAGCTAGTTGGTGGGGCAGCTATCCCTATACAAGTTACATTACCCCATATGGACAACAATCACCTTCAGATTAATAAACCTGTGAGGGTAAACCCAGGACTATCATTCTGAGCCGGTGATGGACCCCCAACTATAACTTCTTCTTGAAGTTGAACATAAGAAGATATAAATATATTTTATAATGAGGGGTAGGGGTAATTATCTAAAACGAATGATGTGGCCATTGGTTGGTAAGAGTTCCATAATTAACATCCCCCCTCTCTGCTGCCTTGTAGAGTGCCATTTTAGACAATGGCTAGTGAAAAACCATACAGAAACCGGCGGAATGCAGGGGAAAACCATCTATATACTTATCTCTTGTTGATCGTTCTTCAAAACAAATTAGACCAAGTTAACGACAGGGAGCAATATATGCTACAAGTGATACCTGATCCTCATCATGCGTCTGCATGCAGATTAAATGTTGACAATAGATTAAATGTGAACAGTAGATTAAATGTTAAGAATAGATTAAATGTTGGTACTTAGAATGTCAAAACATTTAGCCAGAATGGAAAGCTAGAAAAACATCAAGAAGGAAATATATTAAGTATTAGTGAAAGGCGATAGCCGTGTGCGGGGGAAACATATTTAGGTAAACACGGAATTATTTACTTAGGAGGAAAGGACTACAAAAGGAGAGTAGGCATAATTTTGGATCAACAGAGCACTAAGACTGTTCAATGATTTTTGACAATCTCAGATAAAGTGTTATTAGTGAAACTCCATGGCAAACCTCGGTACATTAACATAATGCAGACAGCAGACAGCACATAAGAAGATATAGATATATTTTATAATGAGTCAGACATGGCTTTGGACCAGTACAAACATTATAAAACATAACAATGATAATCGGGGATTTCAATGCCAAAGCAGGCAACAAAAAGTGATTGGCGTGACAAGTGGCTGTAGCCTAGGTGATAGGAATGAGAGATGTGACATATCACTAGCATGGGCAGAATACCATGAAATGGTATTAGGTAACACCTAGTTCAAACACCGTCCTCGACGATTATGGGCGTGGAAATGCCGTGGCGATAATATTCACAATCAAACTGACTACATATTAATTCTAAAGAGATTCAGAAGCAGTTTAGCAGGAGCAAAAACTAGACCAGAAGTAGATGGCCAGAGCGACCATGTGCTAGTTATAGAGAAGATGAGGTTAAGTCTTAAAACCATAAAGAAAACCCCAAAGAAATTCAAGTTAGAGCTAACATTGTTTAAAACGGACAGATACATTAGAGAAAAGTACAATGTTATCGTAGAGAACATATATAATACCATGGAGGTAATACAGACTGTTGATGAACAATGGGACATGTTGCGGGAATCAATCCAAGGGACATCAAAAGAAATCATTCCACCTAAACATAGATTTGTAAAAAAAAAAAAAAATGAATGACACATGAAATTCTGCAGATGATGGATGAAAGAAGAAAGAAAAAGCAAGTTAAAGAAGAATATAATACATACAGAAATAGTAATCACATGCAAAGTGGCTAAAGAATTTTTTTAATTAACAGTACATGGAGATTGAAACAACCTATGGAAAAGACTCACATTCCATGTAGCAACAAGTAAATACAATAACAGGTAGGAAAACACGAAATGCCACTAAATGTTTAAAATAAGGAATTTATGGGACGCGATGAAATAACCAATAGATGGACAGAATATCTGGAAGAACTGTATGATGATAGGAGACCGGATGTAAATATTCAAGACAATGGCGATGTAGTTTTATAGAAGAATGAATGCTTACAATTCCTAGGACAGCCAAAATGAGTAATGTAAACATGTTGAGGTAAGCTAAGTCGCAAATACAATTTATCACAAACATGAGGAAGATACAGTCGCCATGTTTTAGCCACATTATGAGAAGACAAAAACTGGAACATGTTGTTACAAGTGGAGAGATTAGTGGGCTGAGATAGAGGAAGACAGCGAACGAGCTTTCTGGACAGTCTTGTGTCATGGCACGGAAGGGAGTCAACACCTGAAGTTATACATGCTGCTGGAAATCGCGAGATGTGGAGAAGCATTATCGCTCACGCCAGCCGGCAAAGCACGTATTGATGATGATAACATTTCAGCACTGTTTTTCTGAGATTCAGTGATGGTGACTTAGTTGACAAAGCACTTATTGACGAAGATAACATTTCAGCACTCTCTTTCTGAGATTCAGTGTTGGTGACTTATTACATATGATATTGTTATTTTCTGAGATTCAGTGTTGGTGACTTGTTACATACGATATTGTTATTTTCTGAGATTCAGTGATGGTGACTTATTACATACGATATTGTTCATTTTCTGACAATCAATGATGGTGACTTATTACACCCGATATTGTTCATTTTCTGAAATGCAGCGTTTGCTTGGCCTGTCCTGCTTATAACTGATCCATAATATATCGCCATTAATGACCTCCCATTTGGACAGAAGGACGATATACTGCCATGCTAAGGTCATAGTTATTTGTTTCGTTTCGCTGTATCTTCCGCAATTATAATGCTCAGTGAATGAAAATGTACAAATACTTGCTCATTTGACTGTACACCATGTTTTGGTTGAAACCTACATTTGGTTTGGCACTGAATCAGTTTAATCCTTGTCACGAATCTTCCGTCCGTTGTTAAGATTGTCTCTTGGTATTTATATGTTTTTAATAACTTAATTAAGCATATTCCTTTCTTTTGGTATGCACATGCTAGTGTTATCCGTTTCTGTGATATAACCACTGTTTCAGTGATATATAGCCACTGTTTTCGTGATATAGCCACTGTTCCTGTGATATAACCACTGTTGCTGTGATATAACCACTGTTTCTGTGATATAACCACTGTTTATGTGAAATAGCCACTATTTCTGTGATATAGCCACTGTTTATGTGATATAGCCACTGGTTCTGTGATATAGCCACTGGTTCTGTGATATAGCCACCGTTTCTGTGATATAGCCACCGTTTCTGTGATATAGCCACAATTTCTGTAATATGGCCACAATTTCTTTAATATAGCCACCGTTTCTGTGATACAGCCACTGTTTCTGTGATTTATCCACTGTTTCTGTGATATAATCACTGTTTATGTGCTGTAGCCACTGTTTCTGTGATATAGCCACTGTTTCTGTGATATAGCCACTGTTTCTGTGATACAGCCACTGTTTCTGTGATACAGCCACTGTCTCTGTGATATAATAACTGCCTCTGTGATATAACCACCGTTTCTGTGATTTAGCTACCGTTCCTATGATATAGCCACTGTTTCTGTAATATACAGCCACTGTTTATGTAACATAACCACTGTTTCTGTGATATATGCACTGTGTCTGTGATATAGCCACTGTTTCTGTGATTTATCCACCGTTTCTGTGATTTATCCACTGTTTCTGTAATATAACCAGTTTCTGTGAATTAACCACTGTTTCTGTGATGCAGCCACAGTTTCTGTGATATAACCACTGTTTCAGTTTCTGTGATATAACCACTGTTTCAGTTTCCTTCTGAATCTAAGAGGGGCCTACGTGGCCAAGTGGTTACACCATCTGCTTCACGCACCGAAGGTTGTAGATTTGATTCCTGGCTACATCGTTCAGTTCACGGGTGCAATTGTCTCTGAGACTCCTGGGGGTCGTCGCTGGAGCTACGGAGTTCGTGCCTTATGCGTCGCATTCGACAGGTCGCCCTACGGAAAGAGACTCACACGGTGCAATGAAGTATATCCTTTTATCTTTTGAAACTGTTATTTTTCATTTTCAAGGAATGTCCTGATTTGCACTCTCCACTAAAATATCCAAGAGTTCTAGTTATTTTACGTTGTCAGCTATCAATACTGTGTCATCTGCACAGCTTACATTGTTTACCTCATAACCTCAAGCTAGTATTTCAGCCTCTCTTCTATCTCTATCGCGATTATTTCGCTATATAGGGAGAAGAGATCCCTTGTCAAAACATATCCTTTTATTTCAAAACAAAGTAGCCCCTTAGCTGTAAAAACTCCTCCGAGGAGCAAGCACGACAGAAGGCTTCCGGTCTTCAGAAGTGGTCCGACCCTCTCCAAATATTTCGGCCCCTTTACCTTTCTTACACTTTCAGGATTCGGATTCGTCCGGGTCATGGTTCCTGGACGTCTTTCTCCTGTCGTGAATATCCACCTTTCTTTCATCTCCCATATAGGCATCACTTAGTGTGTCTGCTCAGAAGCCATCCCACCCTCGGAGGACAACATTAGGCAGCCAGTGCAACTACCAGCGCTATCACTGTACGGTAACTGACCGCCAGAAAGGCTGCCTCTTTCTCCAGCAGCTTGCCTCAGTCTTCACTCCTGACTCGGTGGATAGCTATGACCCAGTATATTTAAATCAGGCAAGAAGACCAAATACAAAGTCCTTATAAGGACTGCAACCAGTCAAGCCAGGAGCCTGCACTAACAAAAGAAACCACCAGAGGAGACGGGAACAAAGGACAGCCGCCGACCAGTCCCCTAGCTGACGTCACAGACACAAACGCTTACTTAACCAGTACTTACTCGTAAGAGCGCACAAGACAAGAAACAGGGTAAAAATACCCACAAAAACCACGGATCTCAACAATAACCAAATCTGAGGAGGCAGGTTGAATGAGACCGAATTTGGAATTTTTGTTTTGAAAATTGGAATTGGAAGAGATGAAATATATGTTGCACGATTTCTTGCCTAGCTGAATCTCGCCAGGAGCATATTGTAGAGTTATATATCGCATTAAGTTAGTAACTGAATTATACTTTGGAGCATTTGTTATCCCCACGTCAATCTCTCATTTGCCGGTCTCTGTGGCAAAGGCGTTACGGACGCGGTTCGTAATTCTGCTTACCTGCGTTCGATACACATCTGCGAACGATTTGGCAGCAAACCGTGTCGCGCTGGGTTTTAGCGTGGTGGTATGGGAGATGGTCGTTCAGAAAGCAATGGCAAACTACTGAGCGTAATCTTGCCAAAGAAATCAACAATCAGCTGAAAGATGCCGATGTTGACAGCGATGTCATGTAAAGGATATGCAAACATTTATTAGTTAGTTAGTCGACAGATCATCCCCATTGCATATCGAACCATTCAGTCCATAAGTGCTCGGATCCCCTCCTCAGCAAATCCTGCAGCGCGTAGCGGCTAACGACACCAGTTCTGTGTTGGTTTATCAATCTTCTTTGGCTTCCTAGCGTAGTGTCTTGTTTGGCCACCCCTCTTTTAATTTGCTGTTCTCGCAGTCTGGCCATGGTCGTAGATTCACAGTCATCACTTGGTTCTCGCAAAAGTCTTACTTCTCGTAGAGCATTCAGAATGTCAGCCTGGTCCATGGCGCTTCCGCCCTCCACAGTAGCCTTACCTGCAAGCTTGTCAGCCCGCTCATTTCCTTGTACTCCCGCATGCCCTGGCACGAAGATGTCACTAATCTTTGCCAGCCGAGACCGCTCCAGAGACAGCAGCCACTCTCTTCGGATCCACCCCATCTCTATCCTCTTGAGCATGCTCATTGAGTCACTTAAGGAAACATGCCCTAGTGAATGTCTGTGTCTCGAGCCATGTTATTGCTTTACTTACTGCCACGACTTCCATAGTCAGGCTACATGTGGTCCACAGCAACCTGATCTCTATCCTTACCCTGACGATACACTGACATCGGCATATGACAATGTCCTCCCCGGTCCAGTGATCTGCTCGCTGGTGATTCTCACAATGTAGGCGTTGAACAGCACCGGAGATAATGGCGATCCCCGTGGTAGGCCAGGATATATTGTTGTTGGTTCCGAAGTCCAACTGCCACATCTAAAAACTACTTTCCGTTGGAAGAGGGCTGCAGCGATCCAACTAAGGGGGAAAGGATTTATATTGAGTTCAAGAAGCTGAAACATTAAAAAATCCAATGTTACTCTGTTGTACGCGTGCTCAAGATCAATCACTGCAGCAAAGGTTTCAATGACTGAGTGGAAACCTTCATAGACATCATGGGCATAAACTGGTGCATTGGTCCAGGTTTCTCTTTTTGGACGGTACCCTCCCAAGGTAGGTGGGAAAACAGCTTGCCTCTCTAGCTAGCTTGATATTTTTCTGGCAATTAACATTTCCAACAGCTTGCCTATTGTATTCTGCATGGGTATTACTCGATTTCCCTGAATTTTTGTGTGTGGTCTTTGTCAGGCTTCGGCAAGAGAATCAGACAGCTTTGTAACCACTTCTCCTTGATGCTAGCACTCCCATACTGTTGTTGTACATGTCTGCTAGTTTATCTAGCTCGTTGTCAGTCACCTATTGATGTCGTCGTATCTTATGCCATCTGGCTCTGGAGCGCTGTTTTTTTTTTTTTGTTTTTTTTTAATCATCGAAGGACAGCCTTGATTTCTTTGACTGTCACTATGCCTTCAACCGAAAAGTTCTGGGCCTTGTACCTGTCTGAGGTGACCTCCTTGGCAAGATTTCGGCCTCTCATGTCTGTCTGGTTGCTCTGCTCTAGATAGCGTTCGAAGAGGGCTTTGCCGTCATTCTCGTCAGTCCTCTGCCAGATGAGGTCAGCAACTTCGAAGTCAGAAATGCTCTTATTCTTGACTACCCTACTCAACCTTTTATGTAGTCGCCAGAACAATTTCAGTGACTTGTCTGTGCTTACTCTTTGACATTCCTCTGCCCATCTTTCACTTTTAACCACCTTAACCAGTTTTTTTTTTTTTTTTTAAAATAGCTTAATTTTATGTGCATCTCTCTTTCTAAGTGCATGCAGGGACTAGGATGGGAGATCAAGTCTACCCCGAATCACAGTGTGGTTTCCTGCAGAACCGTTCTACCACTGATATGATATTCTCATTGCGAAAAATGCAAGAAAAATGCCGTGAACAGAATCAGCCACTGTTTATTGCCTTCATCGACCTCACAAAGGCATTTGATTTGCTCAGTCGTGAGAGTCTGTTCAAGGCACTAAAGAAGATTGGCTGCCCACCAACTCTTCTGTCCATTGTGGAATCGTTCCACACAGGCATGAAGGGTATAATCAAGTTTGAAGGTGCAACTTCAGAAGAGTTTGAAATCAAGAGTGGAGTTAAGCAAGGTTGTGTACTAGCTCCCACCCTCTTTGGAATATACTTTCACGTCTACTGAAATATGCCTTTCATGATCAGGGTGGTGGTATATACATTCACTCACGCTCAGATGGCGGCCTCTACAATGCTCAGAGATTGACGACCAAGACCAAAATTAGGAGGGTACTGATCAGAGAGTTGCTTTTTACAGATGATGATGCAATTACGACCCACTCTGAAGAAGAATTACAACGTCTACTATGTGCATTCTCCAATGCTTGTTCTAAATTTGGTTTAACAATTAGCAAAAAGAAGACACAAATTATGTCACAAGGTGCACATAGGGTACCATCAATCTTTATTGACGACGCCGAACTAGAGATTGTAGACCATTTTACATATCTAGGATCAGTGGTAAATAGCAAATTATCCCTAGACCAGGAAATCAACATCCGGATTGGTAAGGCAGCAACAACAATGAACAGGTTAAGTAAAGGAGTCTGGAAGAACAGGAAGCTTACTGCCAAAACAAAAGTCCTTGTCTATCATGCCTGTGTCCTTAGTACTCTTCTTTATGGCTGTGAAACCTTGACAACTTACTCACACCAAGAGAAACGTTTAAACAGCTTTCATATGCGGTGTCTGCGAAGAATACTTGGTATTAAGTGGCAAGACAAAATCACAAATACTGAAGTATTGGAAAGATCAGGTTGTGTGACGGTGTATTCCATGCTCAGTCTTCGTAGACTTAGATGGATATGACATGTTAGGAGGATGGATGATGGTAGAATATCAAAGGACATCTTTTTTTGGTGAATTACAGGTGGGTAAGAGATCTAAGGATCTGCCTCTAATTCGATACAGAGATTATGTAAGCGGGACAAGATTGATACGGGCATTGATAATGCACATTGGGAGCAAGTCGCCGCTCAACGTGTTGCATGGAGGGCAAATATCAGAAATGGAATAAAGACAAAGGAGAAAATTATTGCAGATAAGTCACATACCGATCGTGTGAGGCGTAAGATGGTGCATGATGGTGAAAATGACCATGTGTTCACATGCACCCACTGTGAACGAACATTTGCAGCGCGAATTGGCCTTAACAGTCTTATTCTCCACTGCCATGGGTTGTAGTTATTATGCCTTTTTGAAGCACTGTGTAACAAACTATCGTCTGTCAAGACGGCAAGGTGCTAATGTAGTCAGTCAGTTGGTTGATTGGGTAGTTAGTTATTTAGTTTGTCAGCCAGTCAGTCAGTCAGACAATTGGTTAGTTGATTGGTTAGTTAGTTAGTTATTTAGTTAGTTAGTCAGTCAATCAATTGATTGGTTGGTTAGTTAGTTATTTAGGTAGTCAGTCAGACAGTTGGTTGGTTGATTGGTTAGTTAATTATTTATTCAGTCAGGCAGACAGTTCGTTAGTTGATTGGTTAGTTAGTTATTTAGTTAGTCAGTCAGAGAGTTGGTTGGTTGATTGGTTAGTTAATTATTTATTCAGTCAGTCAGACTGTTGGTTGGTTGATTGGTCAGTTAGTTAGTTATTTGGTTAGTTAATCAGTCATTTTGTCAGTCAGTCTATCAGTCAGTCAGACAGTTGATTCGTTCATTGGTTAGGTAGTTATTTAGTCAGTCAGTCAGACAGTTGGTTGGTGGATTGGTTAGTTAATTATTTAGTTAGTCAGTCAGACAGTTGGTTGGTTGATTGTTTAGTTAATTATTTATTCAGTCAGTCAGACAATTGGTTGGTTGATTCGTTAGTTAATTATTTATTCAGTCAGCCAGACGGTTGGTTGATTAGTTAGTTATTTGGTTAGTTAGTAGTCAGTCAGTCAGTCAGTCAGACAATTTTTTCGTTGATTGGTTAGTTAGTTATATAGTTAATTAGTCAGTCAGTCGGTCAGACAGTCAGACAGTTGGTCGGTTGATTGGTTAGTTAGTTAGTTATTTAGTCAGTCAGTCAGTCAGTCATTCGGTTGCTTGATGGTTAGTTGGTTTGTGAGTTAGTTATTTAATTATTTAATCAGTCAGTCATTTAGTTGGTTAGTCAGCCAGTCATTGATTTGGTTGGTTAATTAGTCAGTCAGTTAATCAACACATCATCCCCAGAGTGCACATCGAACAGTTCTTGTACGTGTTTAGTATCACCCAGCAAGACGAAGAGTTCCCCAAGAGGCGACAAAGAAACCCCGACGAACATCAGGATAGTGGTATCAAGAAGATGAGACGCAAACACAGTCACTTATAGTGGCATGTAAACAACGGGAAAAAACAAACAAACTGAAAACACACTTGATACCACCCAGGAATACGTCACTAGCTGTAATGGCGAAGATGGTTGAGTCAAGAACCGAAATCATAGCACACGGAACATTCTAATACTTGTTGCGTCCTCATCTGCAACAACTAGTACTAATGCTACAAGTAGCAGTCCGTCTGGCCTTTACTAGAAGTTTTGAGTATCGGACAGATCCTCTGGTCATTCGCTGCAGTACTATTCTCTCCCAGATGTGATGATCTACCAGTTTTTCTGCACTATACACAAGACCCCAAAGGACCCCCGACCACATCTGCCTTATCATGCACCAATACCCCACCTAGGAGCGCAGACCCAGCCAATCTGTCCGTCTGCTCGTTTCCCACCACACCAGCATATCCTGCGGGGAAACTTCCAACAGATAGATGTTCTATATTTTTGATTGACTTGGATGGTGGCAACGGGTTAGATTACTTTGTCTTTTGATGAATAATGACGGTAGAAAGAAGACTCGTAGAAAAACTAAGAAGTATAAACGGACTGACCCAAATGGATATAGACCCGGCAATGTTAATGGACTACGAGATAGATCAGCGATCCAAAAAATTGGCACAATGAACGTCTGCGGTTTTAATAGTAAAGAAGAAGAAGTTTATAGAAACAATGGAATAGAGGAAAATTGGACTGATGGAAATAGCGGACACCAGAATAAAAGGGGAAGGATGCAAGGAGATCCACCATAGTTAAACGTTTGTCTACTCTGGAGTGGAACAGCAAGAAAGGGCAAGACACGGTGTGTGAATAGTCATTGAACCACGGCTAGCAAGAGGAATACTAGAAAGAAACTATATATCAGAAAGAATCATAACAGTGAGAATAAAAGAACAAACAATTACAACATATGTACAAATACACACACCATGTAATAAAAACAAAAATGTGCAAGAATGCGAGGAATTCTACGAAGACATCAATGACGTGCTAAATAAAATAGATAAACAGGACAACATCATAGTTATGGGAGACTTCAATGCAAGACTAGGACACAACAGAGCGGGCATAGAAAAACATCTTGGAGCATTTGGAGGCTAATATAATGAAAGAAATGATAACGGAAGTAGACTGATAGAGCTATGCAGCCAACACGACCTCTATATAACAAATACATTCTATAAACACAAAGACTCACAAATATACATCCTGGTATAAATGGAACGATCTAGATACCAAAAGCCAAATTGATTTTAATTAACAAGAAATAACAGAGAGAGAGAGAGAGAGAAATATAATAAATGCAAGGACAGTGCCCAACTTAAGTATAAATACAGACCACAAAGCAGTCGTTGCCACAATAAGAACCACCAGTAGAAGAAAGCAAAGACCAGGAAAATACATACCATGCGAATCAGTAAACTCAAAAAACCTCAAAGACGAGACAGTGAGGGAAAATTATGAGAAAGAACTAACTGAATTCTTTGTAAAATTACCTATAGAAAGAAAGACAGTGGAAGAAGAATGGGAGATGTTCAAATCAAGCATTTTAAATACTGCAAAAATAACATGTGGGAACACGAATAAACATAAAACACGGATAAAGCAAATAACAAGTTGGTGGAACGCAGAGTAAAGAAAGCTGTAAAAGACAAAAAGGAAAAATATAAAAAGTGGTCGAAGAGCAAACAGGAATGTGATTACATAGAATATAGAATAGCGAGAAGACATGTGAATAGAATAGTAAAAAAAGAAAAAAAACAAAATGACTTGGAGGAGTATGGAGAAACCCTAAATAAAAATTACAAGGAGGCAACTAGAAACTTCTATTACAAGGAGGCAACTAGAAACTTCTACAAAAAGATAAGTGCAATGAGAACCAGATGAGAACCCTTTGACCCAAATAAAATAATTAACAGCGAAAATGGAGAACCAATAAGTGAACAAAAACAAATCCTAATAAGATGGAAACAGTACTCCGAACGATTTCTCAACATCCCATCAGATGTCACAGGAATTCAAGACATCGACACAGATGCCACCGAAGAAATAGAACTAGACATACTGAAAGAAGAAATTATAGAAGCCGTCAGATTAGCTCCATTGAACAAATCATCAGGACAAGATGAAATGCCAAATGAACTAATTAAAGAAGCAAGAGAAGTAGGAACAGCATGGCTACACAGACTATTCAACCATGTTTGGGTAGAACAACAGACACCACGAGACATGGGGAAATGTCATTATTATTCCAATTTGGAAAAACAAAGTCAGCAAAAGAGACTACACACAATACAGAGGCATTTCACTGTTGAGTCATAGTGGGAAAATATTTTGCAAATTTCTTGAGAAGAGATTACGAACTACTATAGAACCCCAGCTAAGCGAAACACAACTTGGATTTAGGAAAAACAAAGGATGCACAGATGCCATGTTTGCTCTTAGACAACTTGTAGGAAAATAAATCGAATTCAATGAAACACTCTACTTAGCCTTTGTCGACCAAGAAAAGGCATTTGATAGAGTAGATAGAAACAAGCTGTGGGAAATCCTTAAACAATATGGAGTGAGTACACATCTAACAAACCTATGTAGAAGGTTATACAACAACAGTGAATGCATAGTGAGAGCAACTGGAGGACACTCAGAACCCTTCACTATAAGATCCGGAGTACGACAAGGTTGTGTGTGTCCTGACCCCTCTCTTAGACAACATATGTAAAGAAACCAGCCAAGCAGAGACAGCAAGAAAACCGCATGACGAGAACACAGAAGAAGAACCATCTGCAAATTACGCCATTAGAGAACTCCTGTTTGCGGACGACCAAGCACTAATAGCAAAATCAAAAAGCTGAATTAAAGACCACATGAATAGTCTAAACGAAAATGTGTAGGGAACATAACATGAAAATTAGCACAAGTAAAACTATCCATCCATCCATCTAACCATCAATCCATCCAACTATCCTATTCACCCATCCAAATATGCATCCACCCATCCAACTATCCATACATCCATCTACCCATCCATCCATCCAACTATCCAATCTATACATCCTATCCAAATATCCAACAACCATACATCCAACTATCCATCCATCCAACTATCCATCCACCCACCCATCTATCCACCCACTCATCTATCCATCCACCATCTATCAAACGACCCATCCAGCTATCTATCCAACTTTCAATCCATCCATCCAAATATCCATCCATCCAACTATCCATCCATGTTTAAATCCATGCAACAATCTAACTATCCATTCATCCATGTATTCAAACCAACTATCCATCCGCCCATCCAACTATCCATCCATCTACCTATCCATCCATCCAACCATCCATCCACCCAACTTTTCATCCATCCATCCAACTATACATCTACCCTTTCAACTATCCGTCCACCCATCCAACTATCCATCCACCCTTCAATCCATCCATCCAAATATCCATTGATCCAACTATCCATCAATACATCCAACTATCCGTCCATCCATCCAACTATCCACTCATCCCCCATCCAACCATCCATCTATCCATCCATCTACCTGTCAACTATACATAAATCCATCCAACTATCCATTCAAGTATCCACCCACCCACCCGTCCATCCAAACATCCATCAACCCATCTAACTATCCATTCATTCAACTATTCATCCATCCACCCATCCAACTATCCAGCCACCCATCCAACTATCCATCCACCCATCCACCTATCATTCATCCACCCATCATCCATCCAACTATCCATCCATTCATCCATCCACTTATCCAACTATCAATCCATCCATCCAACTATCCATCCATCCAACTATCCATCCATCCAACTATCCATCCATCGACCCAACTATCCATCCATCAACACAACTATCCATCCATCCACCCAACTATCCATCCATCCAACTATCCACCCATCCTCCTTCCAACTATCCATGCAACTATCCATCCATCCACCCATCCAACTATCAATCCATCCATCTAATTATCTATCCAAGTATCCATCCACCATTCTGTCCATCCAACCATCCTTCCACCAATCCAACTATCCATACACCCATCCAACTATAAATCAATCCAAATATTCATCAATCCATCCACCCATCCAACTATCCATCCATCTTCCAACTATCCATCCATCCAACTTATCCACCCATTCATCCAACTTTCCATCCATCCATCCAATCTATCCATCCACCCATGTGACTATCCATCCATCCATCCGTCCAACTATCCATCCATTCTTCCAACTCTCATCCAACTCTCCATCTACCTTATCCAACTATCATCCATCCACCCATTCAACGATCCACCCATCCATCCATTATCCGTCCATTCATCCACCCATCCAGCTATCCATCCATCTATCCATCCATCCAACTATCCATCCATCCATCCAACTATCTAATCAAACTATTCATCCACCCCTCCACCTGTCACCCATCCACCCATCATCCATCTATCCATCCACCCAGCTATCTATTCATCCATCCAACTATCCATACATCCATCCATCCCCCATCCACCTTTCCATCCATCCAACTATCCATCCACCCATATAACTATCCATCAACTATTCATCCACACACCCTTCCATCCATCCAAACATCCATCCACGCATCCAACTATCCATCTATCCAACTATTCATCCATCCATCAACCCATTCATCTATCTATCCACCCATCCAACTATTCAGCCATCCATCCACCCATTCATCTATCCATTCCGCCCATCCAACTATCCATTCACCCATCCAACTATCATAAATCCATCCAATTATCCATCCACCCATCTATCCATCAAACTATTTATCCACCCATCCAACTATCCATCTATCCATCCATCCAACTATTTATCCACCCACCCACCCAAATATTTATCCACACATTCATCCATCCAACTATCCATCCATCCATCCAACTATCCATCCATCCACCCAACTATCCATCCACCCTTTCATCCAACTATCCATTCATCCATCCAACTATCCATCCATCCCCAATCCAACTGTCGATCCAACTATCTATCCATCCATCCATCCGCCCATCCAACTATTCATCCAAGTATCCATCCAATTATCCATCCATCCATCCAATTATTCATCCAAGTATCCATCCGTCCATCCAACATTCCATCCAACTGTCCATCCATCTAACTATTCATCCATCCATCCACTCATCCAACTATACATCCACCCATCCAACTATCTATCCACCCAACTATTCACCCATTCAACCAACTATCCATCCATCCAACTATACATCCAACTATACTTCCACCCATCCAACTATCATCCGTCCACCCATCCATCTAACTATCCATTCATCCATTCATCCAACTATCCACCTTTTCATCCAACTATCCATCAAACTAAACATCCACCCACCCAACTATCATCCATCCATCCAACTATCCATCCATCCATCCAACTCTCCACCTATCCAACTATACATCCATCTATCCAACTATTTATCCACCAATCCATCAATCCAACTATCCATTCATCCATCTACCCAACTATCCGTTCACCCATCCAATTATCCATCCATCCACCCAACTATCCATCCACCCTTCCATCCAACTATCCATCCATCAATCCTACTATCTATCCATCCACCCATCCAACTATTCATCCATCCATCCACCCATTCATCTATCCATCCACCCATCCAACTATACATTCACCCATCCATCCAACTATCCACCCATTCATCCAAACATCCACCCATCCAGCTATCATCAATCCATCCAACTATCCATCCACCAATCTGTCCATCAAACTATTTATCCACCTATCCAACTATCCATCCATCCAACTATTTATCCACCCATCCATCCAACTCTTTATCCACCCATCCATACACCCAACTATCCATCCACCCTTCGACCCAACTATCCATCTATCTCCCATCCAACTATCCATCTAACTATATATCCATCCAACCATCCAACTATCCATCCATCCGCCCATCCAACTATTCATCTAATTATCCATCCAACTATCCATCCATCCAACTATTCATCCAAGTATCCATCCGTCCATCCAACATTCAATCCAACTATCATTCATACTATCATGCAACATCACCGTTTTCATCCAACTATCCAGCAAACTAAACATCCACGCAACCCAACTAGCATCCAGCCATCCAACTATCCATCGCATCCAAAACTATTCCCATCCCATCCAACTAATCGCAGTCATCCATCCAACTCTCTACTTAGCCAACTATCCATCCATCCAACTAGTTATCCACCACACATCCAACTATCCATCCAAAAATTCCTTCAATCGATCAAACCTATCATCCACCCAACTATTTATCCACCCATCCATC
>JACEFZ010006151.1:0-150000 GCA_014155875.1 Cepaea nemoralis | reverse complement strand
ACTCGGTCTCGGATTGTTAAGTTGGCAGCTCTCTTCAGGCATCAGGTGTTGATTTTGCGAAAGTGTGATTTGGATAAAGTCCAAGTTTGAGATCGGTAATTTAGGGTTGTGTGAATATGTTGTTTATTATCTGTCGTTTTGCGGACATGGGTATGTTTGGATGTTTCAGTATAGGGTGATAGTTGATATATAAGTGCACTAACTTGTTGACATCTGATTTCGATTTCTCTGTCCAATCTGCCATCTTCCGTGATCATACTTTAAGATATGTGAATTCTTTAACTTGTTTCAGAGGTGTGTTATTTATCTGTATACTTAGTGGGCCCGGTGATCTGCTAACTTGCATTACTTCGGTTTTGGCTGTGTTTATACTCAAATTGTATCTGCTGCATGTTGAACTCAGATTATTAATATGATTTTGTAGTCTGCTCTCATCGCTGTAAAACAGGCACTGATAGTCTGCAAATAGAAGTTAGTGAGAGTTAGCGATCCCTAATACTGGTGTCCTTCGCCATCTTGGTCCGCAGCATGGCGGTTAGGCATTGAACCGCTACGGCCTCTGGAGTATTCATTCTTGTTGCTGCGGTTTGCATTTGCATTTTCCTCATGTTGGGTTGGTAGTATATGGTTCCGTTGCTCTGCTACTGAGTGAGTGCGTGGCGCGACTCTGTGAGCTGTGAAATTGATGTGGAATGCTTTTACACCTGTCCCTTTTGTTTGTACAGTGCTCTGCATGTTCGGAACAATGGCTACCGGCTGTTGCTGAATTGACTGGTTTGCCTTTTCGGTTCACGAGTGCATCCTAAGGTTTGCTGGTGTGCTGGGAAATGAACAGGCGGACAGATTGGCTGGCTCTGCAGAACTTGGTGGAGTATTGATACATGACAAGGCAGACGTGGTTGCGGCCTTGTGGGAGCACGTGCACACGTCGGAGGAGCAAATGGATTACCATGGTCTGGCAAGAATGAGACAACGAGGAGTGAAGAAGGGATCTGGCCGACGCTCAACGCTCAGAGGAAAGGCGAGACGGACTTATAATCAGATTGCTACTGGTACTATTAGTGTTGGAACTCTTCGCTGGCTGCTGAGGATGGGGACGGAGCACTTATGGGAATGCCCCGACCGCTGTGATGTCGATTCCTAAATCAATCAATCAATCAATCAATCAATCCTAAGGTTTTTGCCGATGTTATGTTTGATCTCCATCTTCTTTGTATATTAAAATAAAATCTATCTGGTTGTTGGTAGTACTGTCCGCGGACGTCCATGTGAAGAGTCTTCTTGGTTGTTGTTTAAAAAGTGTGTTGGCTATCGTTAACTCATATCACACAACAAATACATATATCATACAACAAATACATATATCATTTGACACACACACACACACACACACACACACACACACACACATATATATATATATATTCCATTGGCACCTTGCCGTCTTGACAGACGATAGTTTGTGCTTTAAAAATGCATAATAACTTTTACCTATAGCGGTAGCGAATGTGACTGATAAGGCCAATTCGCGCTGTAAATGTCCGTTCACAGTGGGTGCATGTGAACACGTGGTAATTTCCACCATCATGCACCATCTTACGTCTCACACGCTCGGTGTGTGACTTATCTGCAATAATTTTCTCCTTTGTCTTTATTCCATTTCTGATGTTTGCCCTTCATGCAACACGTTCAGCGGCGACTTGCTCCCAATGTACATTATCAATACCTGTATCAATCATGTCCCGCTTACACAGATCTTTGTATCGTAGTAGAGGCCGACCCTGAGATCTCTTACCCATCTGTAATTCACCAAAAAAGATGTCCTTTGGTATTCTACCATCATCCATCCTCCTAAGATGTCCTATCCATCTAAGTCTACGAAGACTGAGCATGGAATAAACCGTCACACAACCTGATCTTTCCAATACTTCAGTATTTGTGATTTTGTCTTGCCACTTAATACCAAGAATTCTTCGCAGACACCGCATATGAAAGCTGTTTAAACGTTTCTCTTGGTGTGAGTAAGTTGTCCAGGTTTCACTGCCATAAAGAAGAGTACTAAGGACACAGGCTTGATAGACAAGGACTTTTGTTTTGGCAGTAAGCTTCCTGTTCTCCCAGACTCTTTTTCTTAACCTGTTCATTGTTGTTGCTGCCTTACCAATCCGGATGTTGATTTCCTGATCTAGGGATAATTTGCTATTTACCACTGATCCTAGATATGTAAAATAGTTTACCATCTCTAGTTCGGCGTCGTCAATAAAGATTGATGGTACCCCATGTGCACCTTGTAACATAATCTGTGTCTTCTTTTTGCTAATTGTTAAACCAAATTCAGAACAAGCATTGGAGAATGCAGATAGTAGACGTTGTAATTCTTCCTCAGAGTGGGTCGTAACTGCAGCATCATCTGCAAAAAAGCAACTCTCTGATCAGTACCCTCCTAATTTTGGTCTTGGCCTTCAATATTTGAGCATTGTAAAGGCCGCCATCTGAGCGTGAGTGAATGTATATACCACCATCATTATCACGAAAGGCGTATTTCAGTAGAAGTGAAAAGTATATTCCAAAGAGGGTGGGAGCTAGTACACAACCTTGCTTAACTCCACTCTTGATTTCAAACTCTTCAGAAGTTGCACCATCAACCTTGATTATATCCTTCATGCCTCATGTACATATTTGTTTGTTCGCACATCCTTTACAGGACATCGCTGTCAATTTCAGCATCTTTCAGCTGATTGTTGATTTCCTGGCAAGATTACGCTCAGTAGTTTGCCATTGCTATCTGAGCGGCCGGCTCACATATCCCATAAGTCACCAACGCGGCGAGAGCAGCTGTATAAAACTCGACTGTCATTTACTGCCAACATAGTACCTACCTTGCGGTGTATGGCAGAGGGGTCTTTGAGCTTGAGTAATTAAGGCCGCCTGGCTAGTGCAGTCGCCGCGAACTGTGCAGGTTAGGATTTTCTTTTTTCCCCCAACAGAAAAAAAATCCCACACCTTACCGTGGGATCGAACCCGGGTCTCCCGAATGGGAGTCCTTAGTTCTACATATATTATACCCCTCGATGTATGTACTAAAATCGAGAGGATCGATTTCATTGCAACGGGATTTACCCATCTGTCTCAGACCGTCTCAGCACAACGGCAGGTCGCTTACCGAGAGCATCGCACAAAGCACGAACTCCGTAGCTCCAGCGATGAACCCCCCACCTAGAGTCTCCGGAAAAATTGCACTTGTGGCCTAAGCGACGCAGTCTGGGTAACGAACCGGCGACCTTCAGATCTCGAGAGAGACGTCTTAACCACTTCCCAACGAAGATACCTCCTCCATGGAGACATATACGGAGACATGTTTAGTTTAGTTTAGTTTAGTTTTGTTTTGTTTAGTCGACGGATC
Source organism: Cepaea nemoralis (assembly GCA_014155875.1). Classification (NCBI taxonomy): domain Eukaryota; kingdom Metazoa; phylum Mollusca; class Gastropoda; order Stylommatophora; family Helicidae; genus Cepaea; species Cepaea nemoralis. Next base: position 146,597 of record JACEFZ010006151.1, on the reverse strand, counting down.
AACATCACGGCACATGGGTGTAACCCATAAGTGCTCCTTTCTACTCCTAACTCCGGAGAATCCAGAGTCCGAAAATTCTAAGCTCAGTGCAAGAACTCCGTAGCACCGACGAGGATCCTGAAATACTTTGGGTAGACTTGTAACTCAAAATTTTGCCCGGGCAGCGCCATTAGGCTACTCTTTTTCGATTTCCAACTGCCAAGGTATTCTTTACATGCGCGGCAATACTCACGGGGCGTCCGATCTCACTACCCAGAGACCAGGGAAAGTTTTGTTATAGAAGTCCACGTGAAAACATCCCGGCCCTCACCGAGGTTTGAACAAGGGACCTCCAGCACTCGATGAGAATATAATACCTCGAGACCACTCAGCCCCCCCCCCCCCCAATACGGAGACATACACAGTAGGTAAATGAATACTGTGGATAAATATTATTTTGTGCAGCGACCCAGTAATAATTGTATTGCCTTCCAAATATGCCTACATAACTACATACATTCCAAGGTTGTTTATTGACATTTCACATAATCGTAGACAAATGCAGAAATACAATGTTACAGAACACAGGTGAGGACATTTGAAACTAGTAAAAATATAGATAGATCATATCTCGGGCATGCCTGGGTGCAACGGAGATGTGGTTTCTGAGATGAATGTTGAGTACACACTGGACTTTCAGAATATCTGACAACGAATGCCAAGGAAAGGTTAATGAAATTAGAACATCTTATACAAATGTAGTTTCTGAGATGAATGTTGAGTACACACTGGACTTTCAGAACAACTGACAACGAATGCCAAGGAAAGGTTAATGAAATTAGAATATCTTATACAAATGTAGTTTCTGAGATGAATGTTGAGTACACACTGGACTTTCAGAACAACTGACAACGAATGCCAAGGAAAGGTTAATGAAATTAGAACATCTTATACAAATGTAGTTTCTGAGATGAATGTTGAGTACACACTGGACTTTCAGAACAACTGACAACGAATGCCAAGGAAAGGTTAATGAAATTAGACCATCTTATACAAATGTGGTTTCTGAGATGAATGCCGAGTACACACTGGACTTTCAGAACAACTGACAACGAATGCCAAGGAAAGGTTAATGAAATTAGAACATCTTATACAAATGTAGTTTCTGAGATGAATGTCGAGCACACATTGGACTGCCAGAACAACTGACAACGAATGCCAAGGAAAGGTTAATGAAATTAAACATCTTATACAAATGTGGTTTCTGAGATGAATGTCGAGTACACACCAGACTTTCAGAACAACTGACAACGAATGCCAAGGAAATGTTAATGAAATTAGAACATCTTATACAAATGTAGTTTCTGAGATGAATGTCGAGCACACATTGGACTGCCAGAACAACTGACAACGAATGCCAAGGAAAGGTTAATGAAATTAGAACATCTTATACAAATGTGGTTTCTGAGATGAATGTCGAGTACACACCAGACTTTCAGAACAACTGACAACGAATGCCAAGGAAATTTTAATGAAATTAGCACATCTTATACAGATGCTAGTGATTAGTGAAGATCATCATCGTCACCATTGCCCTACGGACGGGTCCATAAGTGCTTCGATATCCTCCTGAACATCTCCGTCAGCGTACATCCATTGATCGCACCAGTTCTGTGTTGATTATCCAAAGGTCGTGTACTTTTGAGAGCAAGCCCATGTCTGATGTCTTCCTGCTTCTCCCTCACCCTGGACAAGGAAGAAGAATGCCAAAAATAAAATATCCGCCACGGAGCAAGCACCGCGCGCGGCGTCTGGTCATCAGAAGTAGTCCCCCTAGCAGAATGTTTTGGCCCGTTTATCTTCCTGACACTCTCAGGGGGCGGGCCCGTCCGGGCCCGTCCGGGCCATGACTCCCACCGTTTTTCTCCTGTGGTGAATGGACACCTTCGAGATATTTATGATTGTACATACAAGGACACTGTGGATTGATGGAACATCAAGAGTGGAATCGATCCAGCACACCAAGGAAGGAGATCTGTGCAGATGCATGCATTTATTATTAAACACGAGTTGAGTTAAAGCTGAGCTAAGTTGAGTTGAGCTAAGTTATGTTGAGTTAAGTTAAGTTGAGTTGAGTTGAGTTAAGTTGGGTTCAGCTGAGTTAAGAACCGACATCACAGCACCCCGAACATTCCCATAATTGCTCCATCTTCAACTTCAACTACCGGAGAAGAGTCCCAGTACTAGTCGTAACAGTTATATTCTAATTATGTGCCCGTCTAGCATTTCCTTGGAGTACTGAGTGTGGGCCAAATAATCTGGTCAGCCCCTGCCGCAGCATTCTCTGCCAGGCCATGGTGATTTAGTCTGTTCTCCCACCCAGCCTATCTAGTCTATGTACTCGTTTCCCACCACACCAGCACGTCATGGGGAAAGGAGCCAACGGATAATCCCGATCTTTGATTTGCGGAGGAACCGATTGGACCAAGAGAAATTGCCCGTTAACGTGGAACGTCTGGTGTTTAGAGGGATGTGCTCACAAGATCACCTACTTATTCGCCATTATCAGAGAAGACTTGATGCTCAGTACACACCTAAAAAACAGACAAGATAAAAATGTCCTTGAGATTCTTTATGTTAGTGAAAAACCACAGCTTGATTCAACACCTCGCCTTCTCATATCAGATCCACTCCGCCAGTATCTGCAAACTACAACACGTCTAAACTAGTCAGTTACAAATTTGGATAATCCAAAATTCAGAAAACCAACAAATGACGTTAAGTTATGCCAGCCTATATCCACCCATCTCTCTCCGACCTCAATGACTCAAATATTCATTGATATATCTGGCCAGCTCCCAAAGAAGGAAACGGCTCAACTTGTGCTCAAGGATGTGATCAATACGCAGCCACCCACGCGATTTCAAATAAAGCTTCTACAGGCAGCGAAGTGACGTAATCTCCCAACAAAAGATCCCCAGTTCTTCCAACTGCCGCAGAGAGGTGGCCGGAGCTTCATCGATTTTACCCGCCGTTCATAAGAGGCATGGGATCGGACAAATATTCTGAGTTTTCAGGTCCCAAGTTCGTTACTTGATCAAAGCAACGATGTCTGTTAACTCTTATTTTTCTGTACGCCACTTGATGTGGCGCAAAAGCCCTAAAACTTTGTTAAACCCCTACTTGGAGTGTTAATGGTACATTAGATGCCATGTATTTCTCGCAATCTTCTTTATCTTCTTCTTCTGCGTTCATCCGGAGAGTTTTCTTCGGACGTTATGACAGAACTGCGATATTGCGCCTTTAGGCCGACACATGCGACTTCTGCGGGCATTTGTTGACCGCGTTAAGCTTCCCGGGTATTTCTCGCATTCCATTCCATAGATGGAAGATGCGTTACAGAGATAAAAAACAGAATAGGACAAGTAAAAACTGCAGTTCTGTCAAATGAAGAACATTTTATGCAATAAATCACTGTCATTGGAGGTTAGAAAAAAGAATTCCTGCATGTTGACGTTGAGCGACTTCTAACATATGGCTGCGAATCCTGGACAATTAGTAAACAAGCTGAAAAATCTCTGGAGGAACTGGAAATGTGGTTTTACAGAAGAATGCTGAAAATTCATTGGACTCAAAATGATCATTCTGAACATATTTAGGGATGCTAAGTGGCAAGGACAACTTATCAAAACAGCAAAAAGAGGAAGTCTTCATTCCCCCCCCCCCCCCCCCCCCCCCCCCCCCCCCACATAATGAGAAGATAACAACTGGAGCATGTGGCAACTGGAAATTTTTGTGGAAAGAGTGATTGAGGAAGACATTCATTCATTCATACAGCAACATGTCCTTTGCAGAACCTCGCTTCCATAACACCTTGCGGAAAACTTCTCAATCATAAGCAAGATGTCCCGCGTCCGATACACCCATCTGAAGATCATCCGCCACCCATCTTCTCTTTGGCCTTCCTCTTCCTCTCTTGTTGTTCTCTCTAAACTATTCATTGCTGTCGCTAAATCTCCCCGTTTCAGAAAGAGAACTTTCTAGTTAAGCTATTATCAGGTTTTTTCAATGCTTGTCCTTTCCACCGCCAATGTCTTTTTCTCATATTTTGGTTTCTCTGAAACGTGTCTATTTATCTTCTTTAGACCCGTGTTAGTAATTCTGCCACATCATGTTAGTTCTTCTATTCTGTCATACCATGTTATTTCGTTTATTCTATCATACCATGTTGGTTCTTCTATTCTGTCATACCATGTTAGTTCTTCTATTCTGTCATAGCATGTTAGTTCTTCTATTCTGCCATAATGTGTCAGCTCTTCTATTCTGTCATACCATGTTAGTTCTTCTATTCTGTCATATCGTGTTAGTTCTTCTATTCTGTCATATCGTGTTAGTTCTTCTATTCTGTCATACCATGTTAGTTCTTCTATTATGTCATACCATGTTAGTTCTTCTATTCTGTCATACCATATTAGTTCTTCTATTATGTCATACCATATTAGTTCTTATGTTGTGTCATACTTTATTAGTTCTTCAATTATGTCATACTTTTTCAGTTATTCTATTCTGTCATACAAAGTTAGTTCTTCTATAATGTCATACTATGTTAGTTCTTCTATTCTGTCATACTTTGTTAGCTCTTCTATTCTGTCATGCCATGTTAGTTCTTCTATTCTGTCATACTATATTAGTTCTACTATTCTGTCATAGCATGTTAGCTCTTCTATTCTGTAATACCATGTTAGTTCTTCTATTCTGTCATACTATATTAGTTCTACTATTGTGTCATACCATGTTAGCTCTTCTATTCTGTCATACCATGTTAGTTATCATATTCTGTTATAGTATATTAGTTATTCCATTCTGTCATACCATGTTAGCTCTTCTATTCTGTCATACCATGTTAGTAATCATATTCTGTTATAGTATATTAGTTATTCCATTCTGCCATACCATATTAGTTCTTCTGGTATGTCACACTATATTAGTTCTTCTATTCTGTTATACCATGTTAGTTCTTCTATTCTGTCATATCATGTTAGTTCTTTATGACATACCATGTTAGCTATTCTATTCTGTAATACCATGTTAGTTCTTCTATTCTGTCATACCATGTTAATTCTTCTATTCTGTTATACCATGTTAGTTCTTCTATTCTGTCATACCATGTTAGTTCTTCTATTCTGTCATACCACGTTAGCTCTTCTATTCTGTCATACCACGTTAGTTCTTCTATTCTATCATACTATATTAGTTCTTCTATTCTGCCATACCATGTTAGTTCTTCTATTCTGTCATACCATGTCAGTTCTTCTATTCTATCATACTATATTAGTTCTTCTATTCTGTCATAGTATATTAGTTCTTCTGTTATGTCATATAAACTATATTAGTTCTTCTATTCTGTCATACCATGTTAGTTCTTCTATTCTGCCATAACATGTTAGTTTTTCGATTTTGTCATACCATGTTAGTTCTTCTATTCTGTCATAACATGTTAGTTTTTCGATTTTGTCATACCATGTTAGTTCTTCTATTCTGTCATAACATGTTAGTTCTTCGATTTTGTCATACCATGTTAGCTCTTCTAGCATGTCATATCATGTTAGTTCTTCTATTTCATCATAGCATTCTATACAAGAATGTATGGGATAGAAATGGAATAAGCCTGCGAACAAAGCTGAAAGTCTACAAAGCAGTTGTATTATCCACACTGCTATATGCTTGTGAAACCTGGACTGTTTATCATCGACACGCTAGGAAATTAAACCACTTCCACACAGCCTGCCTTATGAAGCTATTGCGGATTAAATGGCACGACAAGATCCCAGACACTGAAGTCCTAGAAAGAGCGCCCATGCCCAGTATCCACACTCTACTAATGAAGAATCAGATACGCAGGGCTGGTCACTTGACTCGAATGCCAGATCACAGGCTCACTAAACGAATTTTTTTAAGCGAGCTGCGTTGTGGTAAACGCTCCCAAGGCGGCCAGAGGAAACACTTTAGACACTGAAAATCTCACTGATAGCTTTTGGAATTCATCATGACACCTGGGAGACTGCTGCCTAAGACCGAAATTCGTGGCGGCGTACATCATTACGCAAGGGTGCAGTCACTTGTAAAGCAGCCAGGACTGCAAGAGCTGTGAATAAAAGGCTGGACAGAAATAAAACTATTGCAGAAGATCCTCCTCCTGGAACGTCAAGCATTCTTTGCCCACATTGTCAAAGAATATTTCGAGCCAAAATAGGCCTTTCCAGCCATCTTAGAACTCACGGCTCCATACTTTCAACCCCACTGGATGAAATGAATGGTCATCATCATTCTTGATGGACAAACAACGTAACATTCTGTCATACCATGTTAGTTCTTCTATTCTGTCATGCCATGTTAGTTCTTCTATTCTGTTATATACCATGTTGGTTCTTCTATTCTGTCGGCACATGTTAGATGTTCTATTTTGTCATACCATGTTAGTTCTTCTATTCTGTCATACATGTTATTTCTTGTATTCTGTCATGCCATATTAGTTCTTCTATTCTGTCATACCATGTTAGCTCTTCTATTCTGTCATACCAAGTTAGCTTTTCTATTCTGTCATGCTGTTGTAGTAATCCTTTATTACGTTAGTGTCGTCCCTGGAATGAGGGGAATCAACACACACATTTTAATTAACCCAATATTATTGTCCTAGAGAAACCACCAGAATCCGTCCAACACAACATACTCAACAACTCTAACTTTAACAAATAAATACATAAATATATTTATTAAAGCAAAGAGTATGTGTGTGAGAAATGTGTGTGTGTAATGTGTAGAATGTGTGTCGAATATTCTAAGGTGTATGTAGAATCAGACCAGTGAATCAGGAGCAAAGTTAGTTACATCACTGTGCTGAGCACACAACAGCACCATGTATTCCGGACAGAAAACCTCACCAAGAAGATGTTTCTCCGGCCACGTGACAACTTTCTCCGATCACTCTCGAACAATCAGGACGCTGGTCATCAATGATAGATACTGTTCGATATTGGTCTTCACTCTAGCAAACACTGTGAATTTACACTGTTCAATAATGTTTGTTGATTAGAGAATCTTTCCAATAACTTAAATGTCACATGGGAAAATATAACTGTTCATAAGTCACTGGTTACACGATTTTTCCCATATTAAAAAAACAACCTATTAATGTTCCAGGTAGTTATATATTGGTATATGTGTTACGTATAGTGTTCTGATTCTACAGTGATGTAGCATATCACTCAAGGAAAAATCACACATATGTTCATCAAGTCCTGCTCAGCAGAAGTCAGGTTTCTGCAGACCAACTAGGCCATGAGCCCAGTGTACAAGCCTCTCAGTAACCTCTGTCTTCCATCCGTGAGCCATCATTTTTCTTCAACTTTGATACTAACTTCTTGGTAGTATATCGTATCACCATCAACAAGTGGACCTGTAAGTGGAACCTGTAGAATAGAGAATCCCCTGGTGAGAGCAACTCAATTCTGACCTTAATTAGGTGAGTGTAGGCCGATAGCAGCACTCAGATCTATAACAGAGAACCGAACTCTGTTATACGGCCAAATAGCTCATCACATTGGTCTGAGACATGGAAACACAAGGAAAGATTAAAGGAAACGGGTAGAAACCCAGCAGATGCCCTACTGGAAGATCCTACCATTTCACATTCCCTTCATCCCTCCCAACCATCCTCAATCTCTCTAATTATTATCCCACTACATTGTCCTTAACTCCCTGAGTTAAATGATATATTACACAAGCTAGTTAAAGCCACACAATAGGTTACTAGTGCCGACGCTCCTATAATACTTTCTATCACCGCACTTATAGAACATTCTATCACCGCACCTATAATACATTCTATCACCGCACAGTACTGTACTCTATTCCTAATCATACTCTAAGTTAGACATGATTAATAGAATACCATAATGCCTATTCCGGTTGATGATTGAGACTATGCAATCACAGACTGGATCTATGTCCGCCGATAAATATCAACACTTTGACACTATAGTCTCTTTCAATTAACACAACTCGGAATACTGCGCCGATCTTTAACACTTCAGAAATTTTGGTCAACTAACTCAACTTGTTTTTAACTCAACTGGTTTTAATTCAGGGCTTGAGTGACTTCACCAAAAAGTCTAGACGCTAATCAGTCCAGAATCTGGTTTTCTCCGCCTGTTTTAGACTGACTGGAATAAATCCGCCGTCTAGTTTGCTTTCATCTGGGACTTGTCCCGGCACTTCCGAGAGCCCCGCTAATCTGGGATCTGGGGAATCATGTCCCCTATATCACAAGACCTCTCCGACGTATGTCCAGACATTCCGTCTACAACATCAAAGGCCGACTACCGCCTTGCAGACGGATGGCACTTTTGTCCGGTCTCGAGCAACAACTTGTTAACAAAATGCCGACCGAGTGTAGACATTTGACGCGAGTTATTTTGTTCCTCAGTCCCCTGCTAATCAAAGGGTTGCCTGTTATTGTAGACGAATGTCGGGTCTTTTTGTCATCGATCGAAACTATCAAGTTTTTTTTTCGTGACACATGCCATGTTAGTTCTTCTATTCTGTCATACCATGTTAGTTCTTCTATTCTGTCATACCATGTTAATTCTTCTTTTCTGTCACCCCATGTTAGTTCTTCTATTCTGTAATACCATGTTAGTTCTTATATTCTGTCATAACATGTTAGTTCTTCTATTTTGTCATACCATGTTAGTTCTTATATTCTGTCATACATGTTATTTCTTGTATTCTGTCATGCCATGTTAGTTCTTCTATTCTGTCATGCCATGTTAGTTCTTCTATTCTGTCACACCATGTTAGTTCTTCTATTCTTTCATGCCATGTTAGTTCTTCTATTCTGTCATACCATGTTAGTGCTTCTATTCTGTCACACCATGTTAGCTCTTCTATTCTGTCATACCATGTTAGTTCTTCTATTCTGTCATACCATGTTAGTTCTTCTATTCTGTCATACCATGTTAGTTCTTCTATTCTGTCATACCATGTTAGCTCTTCTATTCTGTCATACCATGTAAGTTCTTCTATTCTGTCATACCATGTTAGTTCTTCTATTCTGTCATGCCATGCTAGTTCTTCTATTCTGTCATATCATGTTAGCTCTAATATTCTGTCATACCATGTTAGTTCTTCTCTATTGACATGCCATATTAGTTCTTCTATTCTGTCATACCATGTTAGTTCTTCTATTCTGTCATACTATGTTAGCTCTTCTATTCTGTCATACCATGTTAGTTCTTCTATTCTGTCATACCATGTTAGTTCTTCTATCTGTCATACCATGTAAGTTCTTCTATTCTGTCATACCATGTTAGTTCTTCTATTCTGTCATACCATGTTAGTTCTTCTATTCTGTCATACCATGCTAGTTCTTCTATTCTGTCATACCATGTTAGTTCTTCTATTCTGTCATACCATGTTAGTTCTTCTTTTCTGTCACTACATGTTAGTTCTTCTATTCTGTCACTACATGTTAGTTCTTCTTTTCTGTCACTACATGTTAGTTCTCCTATTCTGTCATACCATGTTAGTTATTCTATTCTGTCATACCATGTTAGTTCTTCTTTTCTGTCACTACATGTTAGTTCTTCTATTCTGTCATACCATGTTAGTTCTTCTTTTCTGTCACTACATGTTAGTTCTTCTATTCTGTCATACCATGTTAGTTCTTCTATTCTGTCATACCTTGTTAGTTCTTCTATTTTGTCACTACATGTTAGTTCTTCTATTCTGTCATACCATGTTAGTTCTTCTATTCTGTCATACCATGTTAGTTCTTCTATTCTGTCATACCATGTTAATTCTTCTTTTCTGTCACTACATGTTAGTTCTTTTATTCTGTCATACCATGTTAGTTCTTCTATTCTGTTATACCATGTTAGTTCTTCAATTCTGTCATACCATGTTAGTTCTTCTATTCAGCAGGCACCAGTGCCATGGAATGATTAATAGTCTTAAGTGACTTCCCCTATCTGTTGTGGGGTTATATATCGTCAACATATTGTCATTGCGTTATAATATAATATGCTTGCTACCATATTAACAACTGTAAGTCATAACTGTGTCACCCCTACTTCCTATTTCCCGCCATCTATTTTTGTTTCGTCCAAATCTACTTTTTGTTTAGCACTGAATATGTTAATCAAATCAAATATAATCAAATATAATCAAATATAATAATAATAATAATAATAATAATAATAATAATAATAATAATAATAATAATAATAATAATAATAATAATAATAATAATAATAACAATAATAATAATAATAATAATAATAATTCAAGTGGAGCTTACATAGCGCAAGGAACGTTACCAAAGTCAAAATAAATTAAACCTAGTACTAAATTAATCTAATTCATGTTTGCAACAGTTTATATAAATCAAGCAACAGTTGCCTAAGAACAAAGGTTGGCACATCAAAACCGTTTGAAGTAACTTCAGGAGTACAACAGGGGTGAGGTTTTCCCCCACCCCCTACTTTTTATAACATACATTGACAAGAATCAGACAGCGTAGAAGAGGTTAGAATTCGGAATGAGGAAATTAGAAGCCTAGGTCTGAAATCAGTCATGCACTGCATTAATGAACAACAAATTAACTGATTAATTGCCATGGGCTAATAAATCGTGTTATTCAAACTTACCATAACTGCAACGGGCTTATAAATCAAACCATAGTTAAAACATAGATATGATATTATATTCTTATTGCGACAAATGCAAGAAAAATGCCGTGAACAGAATCAACCACTGTTTATTGCTTTCATCGACCTCACAAAGGCATTTGATTTGGTCAGTCGTTAGGGTCTGTTCAAGTCACTAAAGAAGATTGGCTGCCCACCAACTCTTCTGTCCATTGTGGAATCGTTTCACACAGGCATGAAGGGTATAATCAAGTTTGATGGTGCAACTTCTGAAGAGTTTGAAATCAAGAGTGGAGTTAAGCAAGGTTGTGTACTAGCTCCCACCTTCTTTGGAATATACTTTTCACTTCTACTAAATTATGCCTTTCATGATCAGTGTCGTGGTATATACATTCACTCACGCTCAGATGGCGGCCTCTACAATGCTCAGAGATTGAAGGCCAAGACCAAAATTAGGAGGGTACTGATCAGAGAGTTGCTTTTTGCAGATGATGTTGCAGTTAGACCCACTCTGAGGAAGAATTACAATGTCTACTATCTGCATTCTCCAATGGTTGTTCTGAATTTGGTTTAGCAATTAGCCAAAAGAAGACACAGATTATTTGACAAGGTGCACATGGGGTACCATCAATCTTTATTGACGACGCCGAACTAGAGATTGTAGACCATTTTACATATCTAGGATCAGTGGTAAATAGCAAATTATTCCTAGATCAGGAAATCAACATCCGGATTGGTAAGGCAGCAACAACAATGAACAGGTTAAGAAAAAGAGTCTGGGAGACCAGGAAGCTTACTGCCAAAACAAAAGTCCTTGTCTATCAAGCCTGTGTCCTTAGTACTCTTCTTTATGACAGTGAAGCCTGGACAACTTACTCACACCAAGAGAAAACATTTAAACAGCTTTCATATGCGGTGTCTGAGAAGAATTCTTGGTATTAAGTGGCAAGACAAAATCACAAATACTGAAGTACTGGAAAGATCAGGTTGTGTGACGGTTTATTCCTTGCTCAGTCTTCGTAAACTTAAATGGATAGGACATCTTAGGAGGATGGATGATGGTAGAATACCAAAGGACATCTTTTTTGGTGAATTACAGATGGGTAAGAGATCTCAGGGTCGGCCTCTACTACGATAGAAAGATGTGTGTAAGCCGGACATGATTGATACAGGCATTGATAATGCACATTAGAAGCAAGTCGCCGCTGAACGTGTTGCATGGAGAGCAAACATCAGAAATGGAATAAAGACAAAGGAGAAACTGATTGCAGATAAGTCACACACCGAGCGTGTGAGACGTAAGATTGTGCATGATGGTGGAAATGACCACGTGTTCACATGCACCCACTGTGAACGAACATTTACAGCGCGTATTGGCCTTATCAGTCACATTCGCTACCGCCATGGGTAAAAGTTATTATGCCTTTTTGAAGCACAAACTATCGTATGTCAAGACGGCAAGGTGCCAATGAGTTAAAATATCAAATTAATGTAAACTTTTTGTGTGGTCCAATCCTAGATTTTGTGTGGTCCAACCCTAGTTTTTGTGTGGTCCAACCCTAGTTTTTGTATGGTCCAATCCTAGATTTTGTATGGTCCAACCCTAGTTTTCGTATGGTCCAACCCTAGTTTTCGTATGGTCCAACCCTAGATTTTGTATGGTCCAACCCTAGTTTTTGTGTGGTCCAACCCTAGATTTTGTGTGGTCCAACTCTAGATTTTGTGTGGTCCAACCCTAGTTTTTGTGTAGTCCAACCCTAGATTTTGTTTGGTCCAACCTTACTTTTTGTTTGGTCCAACCCTAGTTTTTGTATGGTCCAATCCTAGTTTTTGTATGGTCCAATCCTAGGTTTTGTATGGTCCAACCCTAGTTTTCGTATGGTCCAACCCTAGTTTTTGTATGGTCCAACCCTAATTGCTGTTTGTTCCAACCCTAGTTTTGTTTGGTTTATTCCTAGTTTTTGTTTGTTCCAACCCTAGTTTTGTTTGGTTTATTCCTAGTTGTTGTTTGTTCCAACCCTAGTTTTGTTTGGTTTATTCCTAGTTTTTGTAAGGTCCAACCCTAGTTTTGTTTGGTTTATTCCTAGTTGTTGTTTGTTCCAACCCTAGTTTTGTTTGGTCTAAACGTACGTTTTGTGTGGTCAAACCCTAGTTTTTGTTTGGTTACCCTAGGTTTTGTTTGGTCCCAGCCTAGGTTTTGTTTGGTCTAAACCTACTTTTTGTATGGTCCAACCCTAGTTTTTGTTTGGTCCAACCCTAGTTTTTGTATGGTCCAACCCTAGTTTTGTTTGGTTTATTGCTAGTTGTTGTTTGTTCCAACCCTAGTTTTTGTTTGGTCAAACCCTAGTTTTTATTTGGTCCAAACCTACTTTTTGTGTGGTCCAACCCTAGTTTTGTTTGGTTTATTCCTAGTTGTTGTTTGTTCCAACCCTAGTTTTGTTTGGTTTATTCCTAGTTGTTGTTTGTTCCAACCCTAGTTTTTGTTTGGTCCAACCCTAGTTTTTGTTTGGTCCAATCCTAGATTTTGTATGGTCCAACCCTAGTTTTTGTTTGGTACAACCCTAGTTTTGTTTGGTTTATTCCTAGTTTTTGTATGGTCCAACCCTAGTTTTTGTAAGGTCCAACCCTAGTTTCTGTATGGTCCAACCCTAGTTTTTGTTTGGTCCAACCCTAGTTTTTGTATGGTCCAACCCTAGTTTTTGTGTAGTCCAACCCTAGTTTTGTGTGGTCCAACCCTAGTTTCTGTTTGGTTTAAAACTTGTTTTTGTATGGTTCATCCCCAGTTTTTGTGTGGTCCAACCCTATATTTTGTATGGTCCAACCTTACTTTTTGTTTGGTCCAATCCTAGTTTTTGTATGGTCCAATCCTAGTTTTTGTATGGTCCAACTCTAGTTTTTGTATGGTCCAACCCTAGTGTTTGTATGGTCCAACCCTAGTTTTTGTATGGTCCAATCCTAGTTTTTGTACGGTCCAACCCTAGTTTTTGTTTGGTTCAACCCTAGTTGTTGTTTGGTCCAACCATAGTTTTTGCTTGGTCCAACCCTAGTTTATTTTGGTCCAACCCTAGTTTTTGTTTGGTCCAACCCTAGATTTTGTTTGGTCCAAACCGAGATTTTGTTTGGTCCAACCCTACTTTTTGTGTGGTCAAACCCTAGTTTTGTTTGGGTCCAATCCTAGTTTATTTTTGGTCCAACCCTAGTTTTTGTTTGGTCCAAACCTACTTTTTGTGTGGTCCAACCCTAGTTTTTGTTTGGTCCAAACCTAGATTTTGTTTGGTCCAACCCTACTTTTTGTGTGGTCCAACCCTAGTTTTGTTTGGGTCCAATCCTAGTTTATTTTTGGTCCAACCCTAATTTTTATTTGGTCCAAACCTACTTTTTGTGTGGTCCAACCCTAGTTTTGTTTGGTTTATTCCTAGTATTTGTATGGTCCAACCCTAGTTTTGTTTGGTTTATTCCTAGTTGTTGTTTGTTCCAACCCTAGTTTTGTTTGGTCTAAACATACGTTTTGTATGGTCCAACCCTAGTTTTTGTTTGGTCCCAACCTAGGTTTTGTTTGGTCCAAACCTACTTTATGTGTGGTCCAACCCTAGTTTTTGTTTGGTCCAAACCTAGATTTTGTTTGGTCCAACCCTACTTTTTGTGTGGTCCAACCCTAGTTTTGTTTGGGTCCAATCCTAGTTTATTTTTGGTCCAACCCTAGTCTTTGTTTGGTCCATCCCTAGTCTTTGTTTGGTCCAAACCTAGATTTTGTTTGGTCCAACCCTACTTTTTGTGTGGTCCAACCCTAGTTTTGTTTGGGTCCAATCCTAGTTTATTTTTGGTCCAACCCTAGATTTTGTTTGGTCTAACCCTAGTCTTTGTTTGGTCCAACCCTAGTTTTTGTTTGGTCCAACCCTAGATTTTGTTTGGCGCTGAATCTAGTAATAGTATACATAGCATGGACAACGCATGGTCTCTACAATCCAGCCCAGGCTTTGTTGTGTTCTCGTGCATCCATTGTGGATGAACATTTACAGTGCGCATTGGTCTGATCAATAACATTCGTTACCTCCATGGCTTGTAGTTATTATGCCTTTTTTGATAGCACAATGTAATAAACTATGGTCTGTCAAGACGGCAGGTGCCAGTTCAGACATACAGGTGTTTGTAAAGTCTCATTACATTTTGTATGTTGAAGAAATTTGAAAAATGAAGTACATGATGTCTTAAAAAATGTGCTCCACAGCCCATCGTGAAACAATATGCAGCAATTAGCTGTCTTATGATAAAGTAATTCTTTGAACTCCAGACAGAATGGTGTTATCAACGGACAAAAAGAATTTTTCAAATTTGTTCTACATGCAAAGTGTAGTGAGACTTTACAAACACCAGATAGAAAGGAGATGGTTGCTGGCAAGTAATTGAGAACTATGATATACAGCGTTCAGATGTTTTCATCACAATACCCGTACCACCCACAGCTAGCTTATGGGTTACTTCGATCTTTGACGTCCTAATACACATTTAGACTCGATGTAGTCGAAATGATAAGAGCGCTCTCTCTGAAACTTCCCGTGCGGCGATGGCGAGTTAGGGGGTTCAGTCCCCACACCGGGCATTCAGTTGGTCTTAGACGTTGACTACTCGTTCAGAAAGCAATGGCAAACTACTGAACGTATAATTGTCTATACAATCAATCTGAGGTTGATTGCAACGTCCTGCCAAGGACATGCAACCGTTTCGGCATTCTGCGTGGCCGAAAAGCTTAACACGCTTGCCTTGGATTTCCGGAGCGCTGATTCCGGGGTAAGGAGTTCAACCCCTACACCGTTTAGTTAGCCATCAACGTTGGCTACCCGTTTATAAATCAATGGTTAACTAAGTTAGTTGCATATTCTTTACAGGACGTTGCAGTCAACATTATCATTTTTTTGCTGTTATGATCTCTTGGCAAGTTTACGTGCAGTAGTTCGCCATTGCTCTCTGAACGACCGGCATCAATACCATTTCGCAAAAAAAAAAACAACGCAACGCGGTCTGCTGTCAAATCGCTCTCAGCTGTGTTTCGAACGCGGGTATGCGGGATTACGAACTGCATCCGTTAACACCTTCTCCACGGAGCCGGCAATAGCCAAATACTGAACGTAAATTTACCTATAAAATAAACCTGAATTTAATCGCAACGTCCGGCAATGAAAAATATTCAGAAACATCGAAGGCGTTAAAATACATGAACACAATCTTACATCCCCGCTGCTCCACGAAGACACTTACTGCTGACCAATTTAGCGACAGAGAACTCATAAGCAAATAAGCCCACAGACATCCGCCATCTCTGAAAACATTGCTTAAGTTATCACATCTAAAAATCGACATGGACACAGCCGAACCTGAAGCGTTTCTTCCCAGAGAGAGCCATAATGGATGCATCCATTCACTAAACGAAACAGGACGCATGCGTCGGCTGCGGCTAAAAATATCCCCCGCCTACGCCCAGGTTCAACGATCAATAAAAATATCCCCATCACAGGCAACCATTATGCTATCGGATTGTCCATGACCTTGTGTGGCGTTTTTCTTTTAAATCCAGGAAGTTCCTGGTCAATGAAAGCCCGGGAAATGGCCGGTTATGCTTCTGAAAAATTCCCAAACAAAGCTGTCAGGTGGGGTGGAGTTGTCCACCCTATTCATACAGGATCACACTGGTTGCAGCTGGGGAGGAGTTTGTCTTTGGTAAGTTTTTCAGGTGGATGCTTCTAGATGTGCTGGTCGTGTACAATCATTATCATCATGTGCCTTGTCAGCTGGCGTAGGCCTGCATGTTTCTCCACATATCTCGGTCTTTGGTATTCTGGATCAACTCTGCTGCTGATATTCCTCCGTGCCACCGTCTCAATCCATCCAGCATAACTTCTCTTGCTCGGCTTCTGCATCTTTTCTCCACGTTCTTTGCAGTCGTCGCTATATTCCCCAATGCCTCTCTTATCACCACATGACCAAAGAAAACTGTTTGTCTCTTTCATAATGTTGTAAATAATGTTCTAATTTCATTAGCCTGTCTCAGGCAGTCGTTGTTAGTTACTCGAGCAGTCCAAGGAATTTGTAACATTCGTCTCAGGAACCACAATATGTGACTATTCATGAAATCTTCGGAAGATGATGTAGTGGTTTTCCCTTGACTTGCACATCCACATATGGGATCTTTTACCTCAGTCTTTGACGACCATTTCCGGGTGTCAGGACAAGTGAGTGCCCAACTCTGCTCTTTGCCACACTGTGGTGTGTTTCCCATTCTCTTTCACCGGGAGGTGACGTTGGAACTTTCCGTTCCTAAAGTTATAGTTATAGTCTTAGATGGCAAAAATCCCCAAGTACTTTTAGAAGACTCGTGTACAATAGCACATAAAAATCATCATCATCATGTGCCTTGCCAGCTGGCGTAGGTGTTCATGCCTTTCCACAGATCTCAGTCTTTGGTGTTCTGGATCAACTCTGCTGATGATATCCCTCAAAGCCTCTGTCTCAGTCCATCCAGCATCATTTCTGTCGGTCTGCCTATTACCCCACTGATCTTTCCGGTCGTCACGATATTTTCTAATTCCTCTGTTCTTATTGTATGACCAAAAGTGCGCTGGTTGTTTCTTTCTTACAGTTGTATGTAATGTTCCGCTTTTATTGGCATTTTCCGGGCAGTCGTTGTTAGTTACTCTGGCTGTCCAAGGTATTCACAACATTCGTTTTAGACATAACATCGTCGTTGCTTCCCAACGTTTCTTAATTTGTTCGTTCTCGTTCAGTGATTCATTGCCATACAGCAAAACAGATTACATACAAGGTAAGCGTCGAAGACCATGTTTCGCCATCTGACATTATTATGAGAATCGTGGATCAGCTCTATGATCTTGTCACGACCATGCCATATTGTCAAGCCATCAAGATATTTACTTATCCGCCTTCCTCTTGTTCTTTCCCCGTGAATTTTGCCATTTGTCACGAAGTTCTCTAGTTTATTTTTTTTTAAATATATATATATATATATATATATATATATATATTTTTTTTTTTTTTTTTTTTCCGCGTTTCCATCCTGTTTCAGGATATTGCGGTCAACACCAGCATCTTTCAGCTGTATGTTGATTCCTAGGCTAGATTACGCTCATCAGCACGCCACGACTTTCTGAGCGACCGGCTCCATACTCTCATAAGTCACTTTTGCGATTCGAACCACTGCTAATTCTCGTCGCGTCACGTGACGAGAGTATTCGGAGTTAGCGGAGAAAGCTGCTAACCCCTCGGCCACGGAGCCGGTTATATATATATATATATATATATATATATATATATATATATATATATATAATATATATATATATATATATATATATATATATATATATATATATATATATATATATATATATATATATATATATATATATATATAATTATAGTGAACTATTGCACATGATACTCTTCATTTTCTGAAATGCAACCCTTACTTGACCTATTTTGCACTTATTCTCTGTCATACATCTTCCATCTGATGTTATAACTGCCTCTAGGTATTTAAATGTATCATCCTGTTTAGGCGTTTTCTCTTTTATTGTTATCTCACATTTTGGTATTATATTTTTCTTTGATATAACCATTGTTTCTATTTTCTTGATATTCAAAGAAAGCACAGAACATTACATTGACATTGGCACCTTGCCGTCTTGACAGACCTTAGTTTGTTACATTGTGCTTCAAAAAGGCATAATAACTACAACCCATGGCGGAAGGGAATGTGACTGATCAGACCAATTATTGCAGCAGCAGAAGAAGAAGCAACAGCAGAAGAAGCAACAGCAGAAGAAGAAACAGAAGAAGAAGAAGAAGAAGAAGAAGAAGAAGAAGAAGAAGAAGAAGAAGAAGAAGAAGAAGAAGAAGAAGAAGAAGAAGAAGAAGAAGAAGAAGAAGAAGAAGAAGAAGCAGCAGCAGCAGCAGCAGCAGAAGCAGAAGAAGAAGATGATGATGAAGAAGAAGAAGAAGAAGCAGCAGCTGAAGCAGAAGAAGAAGAAGGAAGAGAAGAAGAAGAAGAAGAAGAAGAAGAAGAAGAAGAAGAAGAAGAAGAAGAAGAAGAAGAAGAAAAAGAAGAAGAAGAAGAAGAAGAAGAAGAAGAAGAAGAAGAAGAAGAAGAAGAGGAAGAGGAGGAAGAAGAAGAAGAAGAAGAAGAAGAAGAAGAAGAAGAAGAAGAAGAAGAAGAAGAAGAAGAAGAAGAAGAAGAAGAAGAAGAAGAAGAAGAAGAAGAAGAAGAAGAAGAAGAAGGTCGCCCAACCTCATACATAAGGTGGCACAAAGTGTTCAGGGAAATAAGGTGGCGTGACATGAAACTGACCACAAAACCGATGTGGTGCAGTTTGACGGCAACAACAGAGTTAGCAATAACGAGAGAGTGAATTGCCTGGTACACGAAATATTCATTGTGACCATGACGATCCACACAGCGATAGATCAGTAAAGAAACACACAGACAATATCAAATTGACGTCTTTATTAATCTTCTCTTCATAATCAGTCTGTATGATTATAGTATATGTAAAAATTGAACCCCCATGCTACACACCACAGGACGTCGCAATCAACCTAAATTTGTTTTGGAAGTTGTTGATGTCTTGGCAAGTTTACTTTTAGTAGTTTGCCATTGATTTCTGAACGATCGGTATATATACCATTGTATTAAAACTAGCTAAAAGCGGACTGCTTCCAAATCGCCTGCAGCCGTGCTTCGAACGCGGTACGTGGGATTACAAATTGCGTTCGCAGCCCCGTGGCTACAGCGCATGTTAAGGACAGTTCTAGAAAAGGCAGAGGCAGATGGTCAGAAAATATTGATATTTGCGTGTGGAATAACTTTCCCCATTACCAGTGTCCCTCGCCATCAGGATAACTCACTCTGACGTCATAGGTACTTGTAATGTACGTTCCCAAGTCAAGGATGAGAAGTCAACATTTTACAACTGACCGGTGTAGGGACTGAACCCGCTACCTCTGCATCAGCACGCTGGATGTTTAAGAACGGGAGATTTTATCCATTTGGCCAAGCTGACCTCGAAGAGATGGTCTAATAACAGTTTATTAGAGTGTACAGTTACATCCCTTGAAGTCAACCTTGAGTGTGGAGACGGCGGCCGATTGATTGATGGAGTTTACGAGACATTGTATAAGCAACTAGACACATGAAATAATTGTCCGCACCAGCCAAGTCCATCGTCCACCCGAACCCAAACCTACGGAATAAGGAAACAATTCATACCCATACATGTGTATCTGCCCAGGACACCACAGACTGTATAGAAAGACCCAGCGCTTTGTTAAAGTATGTTCTGGGGGAAAAGGTGGAGGGGAAGCGTATAAGAGGAAGACATCGTTACGTGTGGGTAGATAACATCAAGAGATGGACTAGAAGAAGCATGCATTAGTGCATTATGAAGACACAGGTCAACAACAGGTGCTGGACACTCATTACGTCCAGTCTTCAATGCGGAGATGGAACTCGATGATTATAATGATAATACTGAGTCCAACAAATGTCTATTATTTAAACATAGACTTATTTAACACTAATCTTTTTTGTTTACAAAGCAATACCAAGACACTGAAAGTAAAACTACCTAGGAAATCAACCTGGCGTTTGACCACAGCGTTCTGCAAAGGGCATGCAACATTTTAAAAAAAACGCATAGGTCAAATAATAAACAAACACTTCGGACCATCATGCTGAATCTAGTACATCAAAGGATATATCAAGATGACACATGATTGGTCGGCTGGATCCATTGTGTTTACGTCATACGCAGAAATATCGTAGGCAACCTCATGGCTATACTAGACAACACGGATGTGACGCAACAAGACGATACATCCGGCCTTGAAAACAGAAACTTTTGCTCCATCCACCAATATATTGGCAACAAGCTGCCATAAGGATTGATAACGATGTAGGTCAATACCAGCATAGTAAAAGAGGTGTGAGACAGGGATGCGTAATGTCTCCAAATCTTTTTTCCCTGTACAGTGAAAATATTTGGAGAAATATAGAATATATGGAAGGAATCAACATTGGGGAACGATACATCAATAACATTAGATATGCAAATGAAACAGTCTTGATTGCAGACAATGAACAGGACCTGCAATATTTAGTAGATGCGGTTGTTGCACACAGTGAACAACTAGGGTTAGAACTGAATTGTAAGAAGACACAGATTATGGTCGTCACTGGGAAGAAGGAAATACCACAATGTAATATACAAGTAAATGGGCATCTTCTTAAACAAGTGAATCGGTACAGTTATCTTGTAACAGTAATAACATCTGATGGGAGATTCCTTGAAGAGATTAGAACAAGAATTGCCATGGCGAAGGTAGCCTTTTGCAAGATGAAAAACATACTGACCAATAAAAAGATATCAATTGAAACGAGAAAAAGAGTGTTGAAGTGCTACATAGAACCTGTACTTTTGTATGGATGTGAAGCGTGGACAATGAGCAGACAAGCTGAAAAAACATCTGATGGCTGTGGAAATGTGGTTTCTGAGGAAAATGCAAAGAATACCATGGACAGACAGAAAAACCAATGAACAAGTCCTTCAAGAAACAAATGAAGATCGTAAACTGATTAGAGACATTAGACGTAGACAGTCAAAATATATTTGGGCATGTTATGAGAACAAATGACTTGGAGAACTTGGTGACAACTGGCAAGATCGAAGGGAAGAGTCCAAGGGGAAGACCGAGAAGTAAATACCTGGATGGCTTGGCTACGTGGCATGGTCGAGACAGAAACACAGAGCTGATCCACGACTCTGGTGATCGAGTGAGATGGCAAAACATGACCGACCACGCTTATCGGCATGGCACATTATGGATGGACCAATATGTTTAAACACAGCGTGGGTTAGACAAAAGACAGAAGCTAACTGCGAGGAGATAATAGACGTCAGACGCAAATATTTGTTACGAAGTATGCATCTAATGGCAATGAAATCTGGTTTGTGGGGAAATGCAATGAATACCACGAATGGTTAGAAAACTCAGTGAGCTAGTCCTTAAAAGAAAAAAGCAAACAAACAAATGAAAACTGTAAAGTAATTCGAGAAATTAGACGTAGATTTCAACTGTTTGGGCACATTATGATAAGGCAGTGGTTCTCAACCTTTTTTGGCCCATACCCCCCTTTACCATTTGTTCAGAACGTCATTCTCCCCCCCCCCCCCCCCCCCTTTTTTCGAATTTCCTCCCTATAAATCTCCCTTCCCTCCCCCACCCTTACACAGTATGCATAAAAATGGAAGCTATATTTAATAACACATACTAGAACAAGTCTAGACATCTACATAAAACGTGATTTGCGGGTTTACTTACGTTATAAAACGAATTTCATTAGTGCGAGAAGTTACAGAACCGTAACATTTAGATGGAAAAACAATATCAAGTAACTGGTTCTTGTATTAATGCGATCTTGAAATAATCTTAATTACCCCCCCCCCCTCTTGGAAACCCTAAAATCCCCCCTAGGGGGGGGGGGGGGAATTCCCCACCGGTTGAGAACCACTGTGATAAGAAATAACTTAGAAAACTTAGTGACAACTGGCACAATTTATGGGGGGGGGGGGGGAGCAAGGAGGCGAAAGGTTTATAAATATCTGGATGGTGACCACATGGCATATTCGAGACAAGAACACGGAGCTGATCCACGACTTTGGTGATAGACTGAAATGGCGACCATGGCCAGTCACGCTTATTGGCATACGCACATGATGATGATGATCATGATGATAATTATAAGAGTCTGTAGTTACATAATAGCTTTGTTTTAACATTATTCAGTAAAATTCCAGCTAGATAGTTTTATCCTTCTTCCCCACTGCCGTTTCAGATCGTACTGTCTCCTTTCACTGCGCTCGGATGCTCAATGCTAACTGCAGCTGATGAAGATGAGGTGGCAGCTCCGCCTTTTCTGGATTCGGTAGCACCATCACGGGGCTCTGCAACCGCTGATGGGTCACTGAACATGTACGGCTGTGAAATATACAAAGTATAATCAGATGCTTTTTATTGTTTTGTTTTCTGTTGGACACGCAAATGTGCAATAAACTCTCCATAGCGAAGTGATTAAGCCACATGCCACACGCTCCGAAGGTTGTAGGTTCAATTCCGGAATCCGTTAAGTTCACGAGTGCAGTTTTTCCGGAGACTTCTTGTTGTCGTCACTGGAGCTGCGAAGTTCGTGCGCTGAACGACGCTTTCAGCTCGCCAATCTGTGGGACGAACGAACGAACGAACGAACAAACACACTTTATTTTGAAAGGGTAACAAACTGGACACGCAGGCCCGTCTTACATTCGGCCCCTCCAATCACTCATCTTTCGTTTATCAATAGTGCATTCACGTAGGAAAAAAACATCGTCAAATGAATGTTGTAAACATAAACAATGCATATTACCATGTTATGAGACACATCCCCCACACACCCCCACCCACCACACATTCCCTACACACATTCCCTACCCACCCATACACACACTCAGGCACACATACATGCCCGACCCACCCACCCTCCACCCACCCACCCTCCACCCACACATCCCCCACCCACACACATCCCCCACCTACACACATCTCCCCACACACACGCACCCACCCACATACCCCCAACCACCCAGCCAAGCACACATTCCCCCAACCACACATCCCCACCCCCACACAACATCTCCCCGCCACCCCACACATCCCTCACCTACCCACACACACACTTGCCGCACTCACACACACACATCCCCACTTACACACATTCCCCACACACACAATCCCCCCTCTCTCACACATCCCGCACCCACCCATTCACAACCCCCACCCATCCCCAACCAACACACACTCACCCACCCTCACATCCTCCACCCACACATCCCTTAACTACACATCCTCCACCCACACACACCTCACCCATACACACATATCCCCACCCATACACATC
This sequence comes from Cepaea nemoralis, assembly GCA_014155875.1. NCBI lineage: Eukaryota > Metazoa > Mollusca > Gastropoda > Stylommatophora > Helicidae > Cepaea > Cepaea nemoralis. The sequence goes on along the minus strand of JACEFZ010006151.1, from coordinate 122,912 downwards.
ACCTCACAGATACACACATCCCCACACACACATCACCAACCCACATATCCCCACACACATAAAACCTAGCGCAAAGAAGTCGACCCTTTCGACAATATACCTTTTCTGTGAAAACCAGCAGCTCCCGAACAGTATTTTCACGCAAGTCTCATTAAAGTAAGATCGCTGTCTGTAATGACCACATTCTCCGGAGTTATTATGCTGTTGATGAAATCGATGTTTGTTTATGTTGTTCTTTGCTATCATACAGCTTGTCGAATTGGATGAAGAGACTTGACGAAACGTCTTTAATGACCACACAGCCAGGGAGTTCTTGAGATGATATGATGAAAGCAACGTTTGTTTCTTTAATATTATACAGCTTGTCGGTTTGGATGAAGACATTTGACGAAACGTTTTCCTTCCTTCCTTCCTTCCTTCCTTCCTTCCTTCCTTCCTTCCTTCCTTCCTTCCTTCCTTCCTCCCTCCCTCCCTCCCTCTCTTCCTCCCTCCCTCCCTCCCTTCCTTCCTTCCTTCCTCCTTTTTTTCTTTCTTTCTTTCTTTCTTTTGGTCTGTCTGTCTGTCTGTCTGTCTGTCTGTCTGTCTGTCTGTCTGTCTGTCTGTCTGTCTGTCTGTCTGTCTGTCTGTCCGTCTGTCTGTAGGAACCAGGAACAGACTTCACACTCTAAACTTGCAGAGAACCCTTCAGCTGCACATTGGTAGCACGCCTATAGAAAGTGTAACCGAGCACAAGACACTGGATATTATCATAGATCAAAATCTAATCTTTAATTTCCATGTTCATGCTCTAGTTAAACAAATAGCCAAAAAAGTATATACATTTCCCAAACTTAAAAGTTTCCTCGACGAAAACACAAGAAAGATATTCTATACTTCCCACATACAAACACATACTGATTATTGCTCCACAATCTGGAATGGATGCTCCAAATCAATAACAAAACGCCGTTATTCACTCAAGAAAAGGGCAGTGCGTTTAATCAATGGTGATAAGCTTACATACAATTCTAACCCACATGAAAGTCTTTAGTTACTGCCACTCCACAAACGCCTACTTTTTAATAAGGCTAAACTAATTCACAAAATCCTATTTCAAAATGCTCCAAGCTACCTTTGGCCATTGTTCAAATATAACGCAAGACATAGTGAACGACTAAATATACTTCATGTCCCTAAACCTAGGATAGACTTATATAAAACAAGCTTAGCATACTCTGCCACTCAGTTGTGGAACAATCTTCCACAAGAAATCAAAGACACCACCAATCATTATACATACAGTCGCAACCTGTTTGAACACTACCTCAGTACACACTACATGCCCCCTAAAAATAATGATGGTAAATTATCTCAAACGGCAACTAGTTAATAAACATTCCCATATGCATGGCAAGTTATACCTTTCTTAGGTATTTATCATGTCCATGGTAAAAATCGCCTATGTGAGTCGGGCATTATTTATAATTTGTTATGCGTATCTTCTTCTTCTTTTCGTTCATCCGGAGTGTTTTTTCAGATGTGATTGCGGTGTGTCTGTTATGCGCCCTTGGGCCGAAACACGTAGGCCAACACATCCGACTATAGCGTGCTTTTTTGACCAGGTAGCATTCCTGGGAGACTCACTTTTGTGGTGCCATCTACAACCCAGCTGGCCAAGGTTGAACGGTCGAAGACAACGGTCATCCCTCAAAGGAAGGCAGGGACAGTCCATAGCATTTTCCGCCATCCAAGGTTGCTTCCATAGTTGCAGGGCCGACACATAGCGCCCTGGTTCTGGGCTCACCGAGGGAATCGTCACGTCCTGCTCATGGCTGCTTTAAATCCTCACTTCAATATATTGGTCATTTCGTTTGCCCCGGGCCATTCCTGCACAAACCAGACAAGTTTGCAGACGGTATCCATTCAGCGAGTTTTCGGACATGTGCTTGTCGTTGCGCCCGTCAGAGCTGTTCCAGGCACGACAGACATTCGGAAAACTACCTAGTCAGAGCTGTTCCGAACAAGAGCGGCATTCGGAAACTAGGTAGTCAGAGCTGTTCCTAGCACGAGAGACATTCGGACGAGACATTTCACTCGGACGTAATTGCGTAGTGTCAATTTTTAGTTTGCCACCCGTAGGACGACACTTCCGACTTCCGGCGGGCATTTTTTTAATGAGGTTAGCCTTCCTCTGGTTTCGAGGCACGTTAGACTGTTGTGATGTCGCCCTCATCTCAGCTGGTCAAAATAGAACGATCTACGACATCGCGGTCGGCCCTCAAGGGAAGGCAGGGGCAGACCATGGGCATTCCCTCGCTATCCAAGGAGGCCATAATTGCAGAGCCGGCACATATTGCTCTGAGACTGGGCTGACCCGAGGAGTTGCTACGTCTTGCTCATGGCGGCTTTAGTTCCTCACTTCCATGTGTTGGGAATCTCGCTTGCCACTGATCGCTCAAGCACACACCAGGAGCGGTCAGACTGCGAGCGACATCCACTCGGTAAGCTTTTGCTTTTGACTTCGGACCACGCAATAGGTTCGCTCGCCGTGCGTTCCATTTCGTGTCATTGGGACGTTCTTCCACTTTTGTCTACACTCTCTATGAGTTAGATACAGACAGTTTTGTAACCATTTCCTTCGACTGGGGCACTTTTCTGACTTTTTGTACTCGCTCACGAGGTAGGCTACATGTGCTGCCGGCTCAGCACCTTACCTTCGTGCAGCAGTGAACGAGAAACGGTCTGGCCCTCTCATCCGAGAATCTCTCATATCCTCCAGCTGAGAGCCTTCGAACATGTATCAGACCTGAGCATGTAGCTTGCTCAGTATCACGCCTTTATTTTTGGGCGTTCAGCCACAGCCCTCGACGGGGAGCCTTAAGAGTTTTGTCCGGACCAAGAACTTCCGCCTTCGTGCGCCTGATTTAAATTTTTGACTGCTGTCCTCAGTCTCACCTGCAGAGCAGCAGGTTGTGTCTCTCTTAGTCTGGTCCCTATCCCATAAGCTGTCCGATATGTAATTTTTCATCCATCAGCAAGCAAATGGGGTCGATGGGACACGCAAGCTCCCCCACCACGTCAAGGTGGAGACACATCGGGGGAGTGTTATGCGTATTAATGCTTATTGTTCTTTTGTTGTCTAAGATTAACTTCATAAGTGATGTTGAATGAAATAATGTATGAGAAGAATTAGAGAAGGGCAGAATGTCAGACGGGCCTGCGTGCCCAATTCTTAACCGTTTGAAAATAAAGATTGTTCTTTCGTTCGTTCTTCCTCTTCCTCCTCCTCCTCCTCTTATTCTTAGTCTTCTTCTTCTTCTTCTTCTTCTTCTTCTTCTTCTTCTTCTTCTTCTTCTTCTTCTTCTTCTTCTTCTTCTTCTTCTTCTGCTGCTGCTGCTGCTGCTGCTCCTTCTTCTTCTTCTTCTTCTTCTTCTTCTTCTTCTTCTTCTTCTTCTTCTTCTTCTTCTTCTTCTTCTTCTTCTTCTTGTGAGTGGGGGGGGGGGGGGGATATGTGGGTGGGTGTGTGGTGGTGTGTGTAGGTGGTGTGGGGGATGGTGTATGGGTGGTAGATATGTGTGTGGGTGGGGGATATTGTGTAGGTGGGGGATGTGTGTGTGGGTGGGGGATGTGAGGGTTGGTCGGGGACGTATGTGTGGTTGGTGAGATAGATGTGTATAGTTGGGGATATGTGTGGGTGGGGGATGTGTGGGTGGGGGATGGGTGAGTGGGTGCATGTATGTGTGCCTGGGGGTATGTGTGGGTGGGTGGGGGATGTGTGTTTGGGAGGATATGTTGTGAGTGTGAGATGTGTGGGTGAGAGGGGGATGTGGGTGGGTGGGGGAATGTATGTGTGCCTGGGTGTATGTGTGTGGGTGGGTAGAGGATATGTGTGTAGGGGGATGTATGGTGGGTGGAGGATGTGTGGGTGCTTGGGGGGATGTGTCTCATAACATGGTTATATGCATTGTTTATGTTTACAACATTCATTTGACAATTCCTCCGAAGTCAGAGAGTGTCTGCCTGCACGGCGAGGAACCACCAGTCTGCACACCAATAAGCCAGACATTCGACAACGGATACTCACGCAAATCTCAGGTCCTGTATGACATCACACTGATGTTGGTCAACAGGATGTCTTCATCCGACATACAGGACTTCACGCTGGAGTTCACAGCCAGCGAACACAAGCAAGCAAGCAGCATTTGACAATGTTTGTTTCCTATGTGAATGTATCATGCACTATTGTGGAACAAAAAATAAGTGATTGGAAGGGCCGAATGTAAGACGGGCCTGCGTGCCCAATTTGTTACCCTTTGAAAATAAAGTTCGTTCGTTCGTTCGTTCTTTTGTTCTGTCTGTCTGTCTGTCTGTCTGTCTGTCTGTCTGTCTGTCTGTCTGTCTGTCTGTCTGTCTGTCTGTCTGTCTGTCTGTCTGTCTGTCTGTCTGTCTGTCTTCTTCTTTCTTTCTTTCTTTCTTTCTTTCTGGCTCATCAAGACTGAAGTAACAACACGTCTATCCAAAAAAAAAAAACAACAACAACTCACCCCCGAAACACCATACATAGGGTTGTGGAACCCACCGTCCTTGACATCAAACGTGGGTTGCTCTTCCAAGGACGCCACCATAATATCCATCTCCTTCATGTGCGCCTGGCAGGGTAGACAGAAGAAACTTCCTTGTTTGCATATTCTTTATAGGACGTAGCAGTCAACTCCAGCATTTATTTTAGCTGTTTGTAATTCCTGGGCAAGTTTACGTTCAGTAGTTTGCCATTGCTTTCTGACCGCCGGCACTCATACCATTGTATGGGAAACCAACACACGGCGGTCTGCTTCCAAATCGCCCGCATCTGTGTTTCAAACTCGGTATGCGGGATTGCGATTTGCATTCGTAACCCCTTTGGCACAGAGCCGGCTCTGGTATGAGTCAACTCAAATGCGATTCTTTTAGTAACTTCATGGGTTACCTAGCCCAGAGTAGCGGCCTGTACACGCCTACTTATAACAATCTCTGATTACCAAGGGGTTTTACCGCGAGTAACGCAGTGTTGGCATGTGTGAATGTGGGTTACTCAACGGGTTACACTTGCCTGACTGACAGGCATGCACCACCATACTGGGCCTTCATAATCCGATGAATTTCTATAGGCTTAACCACTTCACTGATAAAAAAAAACGGACAATAGAACGCTGCTCCTCTCTGGTGCATGTCTAAAGTGGGGCGGCCATCTTTAAACTGCCCTTATGACGTCACCATGTTCGGGTGCATCGTGAAGTCACATACTTAACACTTTTTACATCCTTAACAACAATATTGACAGGTCTCAAGACAATGGCATGGTTATTGTCATTTCTATCACAACAATATTGACAGGTCTCAAGACAATGGCATGGTTATTATCATTTCTATCACAACAATATTGACAGGTCTCAAGACAATGGCATGGTTATTATCATTTCTATCACACTTTTAGCCGGCTTCCTGGCCTAGAGGTTAGCGACTTTTCTCCGTAATCTCGTATACTCTCGTAAGTAACGTGACGACAGTGAGAATCAGCAGTGGTTCAAATCGCGTCGGTAGCATACGGGGTATGTGAGCCGGTCGCTCAGAAAGAAATGGCAAACTACTGAGCGTAATCTTGCCAAGACTTGCCAAGAAATCAACAATTAACTGAAAGATGCTGATGTTGACAGCGATTTCCTGTAAAGGATATTTTTTTTTAAAATTCGCATATCCTTTACAGGACATCGCTGTCAACTGCAGCATCTTTCAGCTGTCTGTTGATCTCTTGGCAAGATTACGCTCAGTAGTTTGCCATTGCTTTCTGAGCGGCCGGCTCAGTATCCCGCAAGTCACGAGCGGGGGTCGAACCGCCTCAGCTCTCGCTCCGCTACAAGACTCTGCGTGATAAACGGGATTACAGAGAGAAAGTGTTGTTACCCCACAGCCAGAGAGACCGGCACGTGTGGATTAGCTTTCCCTATTACCAGCGCCCCTCGCCATCAGGCGAACCCACTTTGATTTCAATGGTACTTGCAGTTTACGTCCCTAAGACAAGGACGGGAAGTCAATATTTTAGTCCAACTGAGCGGTGTAGGGGCTGAACGCGCTATCTCGGCATCAGTACACCGGATGTTTAAAAACTCGCGTTCCTATCCATTCTGCCATGCTGACCTGTTATTTATATAAAACATGGTCATTGGGGTAGCGGTTAGGATGTTACGCTAACAATGGCATGAGCGCCGTGAGACAAGGGTTTGATGCCAGATCTCGTCGTTCGCTACGGGAGGTATGTAATGATCCCAACACTTCACATACCCACATGTGATGTCCTAACACTTCAATACCCACATGAGATAGTCCTACCACTTCACATACCCACATGTGATGGTCCTAACACTTCACATACCCACATGTGATGGTCCTAACACTTCACATACCCACATGTGATGGTCCTAACACTTCACATACCCACATGAAATAGTCCTAACACTTTGCATACCCACATGAGATAGTCCTAACACTTCACATACCCACATGTGATGGTCCCAACACTTCACATACCCAGCACAGATTCCCCCAACGGGACGTGTTTATGCATATAAAGCAAACACAGAATGGCTACAACAGACAAACGTGAACCCTTACATTTCCATCGTCGAAAGGCGAAGTGTCGTAGAGGGGATTTGCAAACCCAGGATCAATGTGAGACGCTGTGTGTGGTTGGGAGAATCCTTTGGGAGATGGGCCAGCTCTAGCCCTGGGACCCCATCGAGGAAAGCTGGGCAGGGCGGGCATGGCGGGAAAATGGATGCTGGGCATCTTGGGCACCGGAATCTCCCTTCTGTAGAAGATGACAAGTGGTAAGATTGTATTTTATTGACAAACAGTAAGATATTGTTTTATTGACAGATAGTAAGAATGTGTTTTATTGACAAACAGTAAGATTGTGTTTTATTGACACACAGTAAGATTGTGTTTTCTTGACAGATAGTAAGATATTGTTTTATTGACAAATAGTAAGATTATATTTTATTGACAAACAGTAAGATATTGTTTCATTGATAAATAGTAAGATTGTGTTTTATTGACAAATAGTAAGATATTGTTTTATTGACAAATAGTAAGACATTGTTTTATTGACAAATAGTAAGATTATATTTTATTGACAAATAGTAAGATATTGTTTTATTGACAAATAGTAAGATTATATTTTATTGACAAATAGTAAGATATTGTTTTATTGACAAATAGTAAGATTATATTTTATTGACAAATAGTAAGATATTGTTTTATTGACAAATAGTCAGATTATATTTTATTGACAAATAGTAAGATATTGTTTTATTGACAAATAGTAAGATTATATTTTATTGACAAATAGTAAGATATTGTTTTATTGACAAATAGTAAGATTATATTTTATTGACAAATAGTAAGATATTGTTTTATTGACAAATAGTAAGATTATATTTTATTGACAAATAGTAAGATATTGTTTTATTGACAAATAGTAACATTATATTTCATTGACAAATAGTAAGATATTGTTTTATTGACAAATAGTAAGATATTGTTTTATTGACAAATAGTAAGATATTGTTTTATTGACAAATAGTAAGATTATATTTTATTGACAAATAGTAAGATATTGTTTTATTGACAAATAGTAAGATTATATTTTATTGACAATAAGTAAGATATTGTTTTATTGACAAATAATAAGATTATATTTTATTGACAAACAGTAAGATATTGTTTTATTGACAAATAGTAAGATTATATTTTATTGACAAATAGAAAGATATTGTTTTATTGACAAATAGTAAGATTATATTTTATTGACAAATAGCAAGATATTGTTTTATTGACAAATAGTAAGATTATATTTTATTGACAAATAGTAAGATATCGTTTTATTGACAAATAGTAAGATATTGTTTTATTGACAAATAGTAAAATATTGTTTTATTGACAAATAGTAAGATATTGTTTTATTGACAAATAGTAAGATTATATTTTATTGACAAATAGAAAGATATTGTTTTATTGACAAATAGTAAGATTATATTTTATTGACAAATAGCAAGATATTGTTTTATTGACAAATAGTAAGATTATATTTTATTGACAAATAGTAAGATATCGTTTTATTGACAAATAGTAAGATATTGTTTTATTGACAAATAGTAAAATATTGTTTTATTGACAAACAGTAAGATATTGTTTTATTGACAAATAGTAAGATTATATTTTATTGACAAATAGAAAGATATTGTTTTATTGACAAATAGTAAGATTATATTTTATTGACAAATAGTAAGATTATATTTTATTGACAAATAGTAAGATATCGTTTTATTGACAAATAGTAAGATATTGTTTTATTGACAAATAGTAAAATATTGTTTTATTGACAAATAGTAAGATTATATCTTATTGACAAATAGTAAGATATTGTTTTATTGACAAATAGTAAGATTATATTTTATTAACAAGTAGTAAGATATTGTTTTGTTGACAAATAGTAAGATTATATTTTATTGACAAATAGTAAGATATTGTTTTATTGACAAGTAGTAAGATTATATTTTATTGACAAATAGTAAGATATTGTTTTATTGACAAATAGTAAGATTATATTTTATTGACAAATAGTAAGATATTGTTTTATTGACAAATAGTAAGATATGTTTTATTGACAAATAGTAAGATATTGTTTTATTAACAAATAGTAAGATTATATTTTATTGACAAATAGAAAGATATTGTTTTATTGACAAATAGTAAGATTATATTTTATTGACAAATAGTAAGATATTGTTTTATTGACACATAGTAAGATATTGTTTTATTGACAAATAGTAAGATTGTGTTTTATTGACAAACAGTAAGATATTGTTTTATTGACAAATAGTAAGATTATATTTTATTGACAAATAGTAAGATATTGTTTTATTGACAAATAGTCAGATTATATTTTATTGACAAATAGTAAGATATTGTTTTATTGACAAATAATAAGATTATATTTTATTGACAAATAGAAAGATATTGTTTTATTGACAAATAGTAAGATTATATTTTATTGACAAATAGTAAGATATTGTTTTATTGACAAATAGTAATATATTTTATTGACAAATAGTAAGATTATATTTTATTGACAAATAGTAAGATTATATTTTATTGACAAATAGTAAGATATTGTTTTATTGACAAATAGTAAGATTATATTTTATTGACAAATAGTAAGATATTGTTTTATTGACAAATAGTAAGATTATATTTTATTGACAAACAGTAAAATATTATTTTATTGACAAATAGTAAGATTGTGTTTTATTGACAAATAGTAAGATTGTGCTTTATTGACAAATAGTAAGATTGTGTCTTATTGACAAATAGTAAGATTATATTTTATTGACAAACGGTAAGATTATATTATATTGACAAATAGTAAGATTATATTTTATTGTCAAATAGTAAGATTATATTTTATTGACAAATAGTAAGATATTGTTTTATAGACAAATAGTAAGATTGTGTTTTATTGACAAATAGTAAGATTATATTTTATTGACAAATAGTAAGATATTGTTTTGTTGACAAATAGTAAGATTATATTTATTGACAAATAGTAAGATATTGTTTTATTGACAAATAGTAAGATTGTGTTTTATTGACAAACAGTAAGATATTGCTTTATTGACAAATAGTAAGATTATATTTTATTGACACATAGTAAGATATTGTTTTATTGACAAATAGTAAGATTATATTATATTGACAAACAGTAAGATATTGTTTTATTGACAAATAGTAAGATTGTGTTGTATTCACAAATAGTAAGATATTGTTTTATTGACAAATAGTCAGATATTGTTTTATTGACAAATAGTAAGATATTGTTTTATTGACAAATAGTAAGATATTGTTTTATTGACAAATAGTAAGATATTGTTTTATTGACAAATAGTAAGATTGTGTTTTGTTGACAAACAGTAACATATTGCTTTATTGACAAATAGTAAGATTGTGTTTTATTGACAAACAAAAGATATTGTTTTGTTGACAAACAATAAGATTGTGTTTTATTGACAAATAAAATTATATTGTTTTATTGACAAACAGTAAGTGTGTGTTTTACTGACAAATTGAATAATTGATTGTGTTGTATTGAGAAATAGTAAAATTTTGTTGTATTGACAAACAGTAAGATTGTACTTATTGACAAACAGTAAGATTGTGTTGTGTTGACATATAGTAAGATTGTGTTGTATTGACAAATAGTAAGATTGTGTTCTATTGGCAAACAGTACGATTGTAGTTTTATTGACAAACAGACATATTGTGTTTTATTAACAAGCAGAATGATTGTGTTTTATTTACAAACAGAATAATTGTGTCTTAGTCACAAACAGCAAAATTGCGTTTTATTGGCAAATAGTGAGATTGTGTTTTATTTACAAATTATAAGGTTGTATTTTATTGCCATATAGTAAAATGGTGTCTTATTGACAAATAGTAAAATTGTGTCTTATTGACAAATTGTAAGATTTATTTTTTATTGACAAATAGTAAGATTGTGTTGTATTTACAAATAGTAAGATTCGGTTTTTATTTACTAATAGAAAGATTGTGTTTTATTTACAAATAGTAAGCTTGTGTTTTATTGACACTGACTTAGCTCTGCGGTTTTCTTGTATCGCTCGATGCAACAACCTGTTCTAAAGAGCCTGAGTAATATGTAACATGGTATACTTGTATCATCTTTGTTTCTAATATACTGTGGTATACAGAGAATATTTAACATGGTATGCTAATATTGTATATGTGTTTCTAATCTAGCTGGGTATGCGGAGAATGTCGCCGCAGACCCATATTGTTCATGGAAGAATGATACACCATAAGAGCACTGTTCCACTAACACAGTAGTATTTCTGCCAGACGTGGACATTAACTACTGAGATGAAAAGAAGCATGGAAACAATAGAAATGAAATGCACAAGACAAATTCAGAATGTATAAGGAACGACAAGATCAAAAGCAATAAACATTAGGTTGCATGATTGAATGCCTGGCGGATTTTACTGCATCTCGTCAGGTACGTATTGTAGACTCATGTTTCATGTAAAGTGAATAGATGAATCATATTTTAGCTAAAATACTGAACATATTTTGGAGGGAACGTTATGAGAAAAAAAAAATAGACAACTTGGCTACAACTGGCAAGATTGAGGGGAAAAGGACAAGAGGTATGCAGAGAAGTAAATATCTGGATGGCTTGGCCAAGCGCCATGGTCGAGACAAGAACACACAACTGATTCACGACTCTGGTGATCGAGTGAGATGGCGAAACATGACCGCCCACGCTTATAGGCATGACACATGATTATGATATTGATGGTCCGTGTTCGAGAATGAGGCACTGAGAAATGTTAAAACTCTGAATATCTAATGTTGCGCTGAAGAGAGTTACTGAAAACAAGACACAATCAAATAACATAAACATCAATCTTCCAGTTAACTGACCTAGTGAATCAATCAATCAGTCATGTGCCATGAGCCGGAAAGCGTGGGCGGTCATGACTCGCCATTTCACTCGATCACCAGAGTCGTGGATCAGCTCAGTCTTCCTGTCTCGTCCATGCTATGTGGCCAAACCATCCACGTATTTACTTCTCGGTCTTCCTCTTGGTCTGTTCCCTTCGATCTTGCCAGTTGTCACTAAGTTCTCCAATCCATTTCTTCTCATAACATGTCCAAATATTTTGACTGTCTACGTCTAATTTCTCTAATCACTTTACAATTTTCATTTGTCTCCTGTAGTACTTGGTCATTGGTTTTTCTGTCTGTGCATGGTATTCTTTACATTCTCCTCAGAAACCACATTTCTGCAGCCATCAGATGTTTTCAACTTGACTGCTCATTGTCCAAGTTTCACATCCATATAAAAGAACAGGCTCTATGTAGCAACTCAACACTCTTTTTCTCGTTTCAATTGACATCTTTTTATTTGTCAGTATGTTTTTCATCTTGCTAAAGCAGTGGTTCTCAACCGGTGGGGAATTTCCCCCCCCCCCCAGGGGGGAATTTCATGGTTTCCAGGGGGGGGGGGAATGAAGCCCATTTCAAGATCGTGTTAATACAAGAACCGATTACTTGACATTGTTTTTCCCTTCATACTTTACAGTTATGTATGTCTCGTCCTTCTAAAATTCATTTTATAAAGTAAGTAGACCCACAAATCATGTTTTATGTGGATGTCTAGACTTGTTTTAGTATATGCTATTACATTACCTTCCACTTTTACGTATACTGTGTAGGGGTGGGGGGATTTTTAGATAGGAAATATGAAAGGGGGGGGGGGGGGATGACGTTCTGAAATTATGGTGAAGGGGGGAACGGGCCACATTTTTTTAGGAAGGGGGGGGGGGGAATGGCGTTCTGAAAATATGGTGAAGGGGGGAATGGGCCAAAAAAGGTTGAGAACCACTGTGCTAAAGAATACTTTCGTTATAGCGATTCTTGTTCTAATCTCTTCAAGGCATCTCCCATCAGATGTTATGACTGTTCCGAGATAATTGTACCGATTCACTTGTTGAAGAGTATTCCCATTTACCTGTATATTACATTGTGATATTTCGTTCTTCCCAGTGACGACCATAATCTCTGTTTTTATACAATTTTATTCTAACCTAGTGAATCAGTTTGTTGTATATCCTTTAATTCTAACCCAGTGAATCAGTTTGTTGTATATCCTTTAATTCTAACCTAGTGAATCAGTTTGTTGTATATCCTTTAATTCTAACCTAGTGAATCAGTTTGTTGCATATCCTTTAATTCTAACCTAGTGAATCAGTTTGTTGCATATCCCTTAATTCTAACCTAGTGAATCAGTTTGTTGTATATCCTTTAATTCTAACCTAGTGAATCAATTTGTTGTATATCCTTTAATTCTAACCCAGTGAATCAGTTTGTTGTATATCCTTTAATTCTAACCCAGTGAAATCAGTTTGTTGTATATCCTTTAATTCTAACCCAGTGAATCAGTTTGTTGTATATCCTTTAATTCTAACCCAGTGAATCAGTTTGTTGTATATCCTTTAATTCTAACCCAGTGAATCAGTTTGTTGTATATCCTTTAATTCTAACCCAGTGAATTAGTTTGTTGTATATCCTTTAATTCTAACCCAGTGAATCAGTTTGTTGTATATCCTTTAATTCTAACCCAGTGAATCAGTTTGTTGTATATCCTTTAATTCTAACCCAGTGAATCAGTTTGTTGTATATCCTTTAATTCTAACCCAGTGAATCAGTTTGTTGTATATCCTTTAAAAGACGTCACAGTCAACCTCAGAATATTTTGGCTGTTTGTGATTTCTTGCCAAGTTTACGTTCAGTATTTTGCCATTGCTTTCTGAACGACCGGTACCCATACCACTATATGGGAACCAACGCAAGGTCGTCTGCTTTCATATGTTAGTTAGTCAGTAGCGGTTCCAACTTCATGGCAACGGGTCGTCCCCATTTTGCTCCGTTCCTGTGCCACCGAATATCACACAAAATGCTCATCACTGCCCTATGTGAAAAGTGGTCAAGACAGGAGTATAGGCAAGCCAAGAGCCCGCACAGGTACACTGTGCATAATGCCACCGCCAGAATGCCAACACAAAAGTCAAATAGTCTGCTTTCAATGCGCCCTTAGCTGTGTTTCGATCGCGGTATGCACGATTACGAATCGCGTTTATAACTCCTTCGCCACAGTGTCGGTGAATAACCAAACAATATAAGGTATGTGAATAACGAAGACATAAACAATAGATTGCACAATGTATTGCCAGTCATCTCATCAGGTACGCACTCCAGAAGTCAATCAGCGTCAAAAGAAACAAACCATGAACCCTCACTTGAGGAGATGTAGCGAAATCTGCTGGCAATAAATTGTGTGACCTATTTGTTTGTGTCTCCGTTATTCAAATTCATGATGCAACAGTGTGTTGAATACAACATATAACAAATTCATGGGGCAACAGTGTGTTGAATACAACATATAACAAAAACTCACCCAGTTCTTCGGAAAATAAAAATAACAACTACGATGATGATAACGATGATGACAGCGAGGATTCCTATAACGATGCCAGCGATGGAGCCTGACGTCATCACTGTAACTGTGCACACACACACACAAATAAAAGTAGTGCTTACAATTGTGCAACTTTGATAAAATAGAGCATCATTATCACTGTGCTAGGATCTTTGAAGAAAGTCGTTCCTTTCACGGCTCATGTGGAAGATTTTTTCCCCCAGTTCGAAGATTCTTTTCTCAGTTCGAAGATTCTTTCCCCAGTTCATATATTCTTTCCCTATTTCAAAGATTCTTTAGACAGTCAAAGCTTCTTTCCCCAGTTCATATATTCTTTCCCCAGTTCAAAGATTCTTTCCCCAGTTCATATATTCTTTCCCTATTTCAAAGATTCTTTAGACAGTCAAAGATTCGTTCCCCTGTTAAAATATTCTTTCCCCAGTTCAAAGATTCTGTCCACAGACAAAGATTCTTTCCCCAGTTCCAATATTTTTTCCCCAATTCGAAGATTCTTTCCCCAGTTGGAAGATTCTTTCCCCAGTTCAAATTTTCTTTCCCCAGTTGGAAGATTCTTTCCCCAGTTAAAATTTTCTTTCCCTAGTTCCACTGTCGCGTGTATTTTTATGCCCAGTCTGTCTGTAACCTCATGTGTTCCCCTTCGTGTCGGTTTACCTCTGCTCCTTCTTGCCGGAACGATGCCTTCCCTCGATGTTCTTGCTAAGCCACAGAGACGTTGAATATGCCCACAGTATGGTCATGGTGGTATATCATGATCAACAAGCAGCTGTTAAAGTAGCCGGTGAAACATCACACTGGTTTGAGGCGCAAAGGGAAGAAAGACATGTTTGCATTCTCTTTAGATACTATTCAACATGTATGTGGGAAATGTAATGAGAAACTTTAACAATTATGAGACCAGAGACTATTGTGATCCATTCGTAACTGGTGGAAATTCAATTCTTGAACTTAGATACAGAAATCACCCTCTCAAATAGTTCCACAGGATTAGAAGAGTTGATACTCTCTGTCAAGAGATACAATGAAAATCGAAATCTTTTCCTGAACTTAAAAAAAAAAGAAGAAGGATAATGTTCACGAACGAAAGTACCTGCCAAGAAAAGATCAAGATAAACAATGAAGAAATTGGAACTGTCACAAACTTTAACTATCTTGGCTGCGTAATCAACAACAGTGGGGAATGTTTGGAAGAAGTAGACGCAGAATGGCAACATAAATTCGTGGGTTTAACAGCATGAAGAGACTATGTCCCACCACCAACAAGTCAAAGTCAAAGTTTTGAGATCGCGCATCTCTCATGTGGCAATATAAGGGAGTCATGGACATTTCGAGACCAATAGGAAAACAAATTGGGGATTTTCAGCTAAATGTTTACTGAAAATTTCATAGAATATCGTGAGCAGAGAAGAAGGAAAAATAATGGTATTCTACAAAATCTGAACATCGAAAAAAATGATATAATAAATAAAATCGTGTCTTGGAAACTGAAATAGTTTGACCATAATAAAGGCCACGGTGTCTGGGCAAGTAGAGAGATGGAAGGCGTGGTTCCTGGTGGGAGTGGCAGGGTCGATGAGCAGGAAGATGGCCACAGGGCATGGCAAACACCCTTGCATAAGGCGGGAGAAATCACCATTAAATGCATCAGCACAGTTCAACATGTTAGTTAGTTAGTTAGTTAGTTAGTTAGTTGGTTGGTTGGTTGGTTGGTTGGTTGGTTGGTTGGTTAGTTAGTTAGTTAGTTAGTTAGTTAGTCGACAGAGCATCCTCATTGCACATCGAACCATTCAGTCCATAAGTGCTCGGGTCCTCTCCTCAGCAAATCCCGCAGCGTGTAGCGGCTAACGACACCAGTTCGGTGTTGGTTTATTAATCCTCTTCGGCTTCCTGTATAGTGCTCTTGTTTGGCCACACCTCGTTTAACTTGCTGTTCTCGCAGCCTGGCCATGGTTGTAGATTCACAGCCATCACTTGGTTCTTGTGAACGAGTTACTTCTCGTAGAGCATTCAGAATATCAGCCTGATCCATGGCTCGAGCGTCTTCCACAGTAGCCTTACCTGCAAGCCTGTCTGCCTGCGCATTTCCTTGTACACCCGCATGCTCTGGCACGAAAATAAAACTAATCTTTGCCAGCCGAGACCGCTCCAGAGCACCCACTCTCTTCAACATGTCTAGGCTGGTAGACGTGACAGAACGCCCAGAGCGTGGAAAATCATGCACCTCCGTCTCTTCACTTTCTGAATCCTTAACTCTCTGAGCAAAGCGGCTGACGGCGCTACTATCAACTGCACAACTTCCATATACAGCACACAAACGTTTGTGAATGTTCACCACATTTTATTTGTCAGGGACCTGAAATTCTATTACATTTCACGATTTGTAACGCAAGTAGTTCACACACATTTGAACTGATTACTGTAGCAGTTATAACTGCCCTATTGTGGTGCAATTTCATACAAACAAAATAAAATATTCCAAATTGTATTTATTATATATATATATATATATATATATATATATATATATATATATATATATATATATATATTATATATATATATATATATATATATATATATATTTATTTATTATTATTATTTATGTGCATTGTTTCTATTCTATTCCCAGTTTGCTCACTTTGAACCCGAGTGTCCGGGAAGGTTAACCCGGTCAACAAATGCCCGCAGAAGTCGGATGTGTCGGCCTAACGGCGCAAGAACGCAGCTCTGCTGTAAACAGGCACAACGCAATCACGTCCGGAAAAAAACTGCGGATGAACGAAGAAGAAGAAGAACCCGAGTGTAGTCCACACTGGTCTGCTTTTTGCGTGAGGATTTGCTTTCACTATTACCAGTATCCCCCGCCATTAGGCGCGCCCACTCCGACTTCAAAGGTCCTTGCAATTTACGTCCCCAAGTCAAGAACGAGAAGACAGCATTTTAGTCCAACTGATCGGTGTAGGTTTGAATCCGCTACCTTTACATCAGCGCACTTGAAGTTTAATAGTGATCGCTCTTATACATTGGACGATGGCGTCTATCTTTATTATTCGACGAGAAAAAAAACAAGTAGTGCATTACTTTCTGACCGACCCTTATATATTCTGTGAGAGAGAGATAGAGATCTAGTCTACTACATGAGGTATTTACTGCACTGAATACTTATCTTGAGACAAAAGTAACCGTTTGTTCAAATAATGAATCTAACAGCAAACGATCATTCAGAGACAGTTCTTCGTTCATTCACATATTTATTCTACGAACTAATGCATGATGGACATGATTGGCACCTTGCCGTCTTGACAGACGATAGTTTGTAAAATGGAGTTATACCTCTCCAAAGCACAGAGCCTAGGTTGAATTAAGAGACCATGTGTTGCCCATGCATCACGAACCCTCTCTCGGCCTGCCTAATTTACTCCAGAGGAAATGTAGCACTAATATGTCTGAAACAAGACAAGCTGCAGAAGCTTCCCGACTAGCAAAGCAATGCTCTAATTGTGCCGTGCCAGGACATTTAGTCTTTAGGTTGCATTTCCTCGCACTAAGGTAAATTATATGTCTGTGATTATTCTCATGAACACATGTCTGTGAATTTTCTTACCAGTGTGTGGTGAATGCGAAGGCTCCGGATTGTCTGTGGCCAGTAGAAGGGAAGCCCTATCAATGGCGTACGTGTGACCTCCATTGGCCAAGTCTATGATCAATGAAAAACAAAGTGCATATATTCATGTAGGGATTAAGATTTACTTTGATGATAACAAGAGGCGATGATCGAATGTCGAATACAGAGATATAAACTGTTAACATACCACGGACAAGGACAGATGCACAGAGACGCAGACTGATAACATTCCTCCGTGATGGAAAGTGGATAACAACGCATATGGAAGACTGTCACATAAGTGTGGACAACGCATATGGAAGACTGTCACATAAGTGTGGACACCGCAAGGGGAAGACTGTCACATAAGTGTGGACAACGCATATGGAAGACTGTCACATAAGTGTGGACAACGCATATGGAAGACTGTCACATAAGTGTGGACAGCGCATATGGAAGACTGTCACATAAGTGTGGACAACGCATATGGAAGACTGTCACATAAGTGTGGACAGCGCAAGGGGAAGACTGTCACATAAGTGTGGACAACGCATATGGAAGACTGTCACATAAGTGTGGACAACGCATATGGAAGACTGTCACATAAGTGTGGACAACGCATATGGAAGACTGTCACATAAGTGTGGACAACGCATATGGAAGACTGTCACATAAGTGTGGACAACGCATATGGAAGACTGTCACATAAGTGTGGACAACGCATATGGAAGACTGTCACATAAGTGTGGACAACGCATATGGAAGACTGTCACATAAGTGTGGACAACGCATATGGAAGACTGTCACATAAGTGTGGACAACGCGTTTGGAAGACTGTCACATAAGTGTGGACAACGCAAGGGGAAGACTGTCACATAAGTGTGGACAACGCAAGGGGAAGACTGTCACATAAGTGTGGACAACGCAAGGGGAAGACTGTCACATAAGTGTGGACAACGCAAGGGGAAGACTGTCACATAAGTGTGGACAACGCAAGGGGAAGACTGTCACAAAAATGTGGACAACGCATTTGGAAGACTGTCACAAAAATGTGGACAACGCATTTGGAAGACTGTCACATAAGTGTGGACAACGCAAGGGGAAGACTGTCACATAAGTGTGGACAACGCAAGGGGAAGACTGTCACATAAGTGTGGACAACGCAAGGGGAAGACTGTCACATAAGTGTGGACAACGCAAGGGGAAGACTGTCACATAAGTGTGGACAACGCAAGGGGAAGACTGTCACATAAGTGTGGACAACGCAAGGGGAAGACTGTCACATAAGTGTGGACAACGCAAGGGGAAGACTGTCACAAAAATGTGGACACCGCATTTGGAAGACTGTCACAAAAATGGGGACAACGCATTTGGAAGACTGTCACATAAGTGGGGACAACGCATTTGGAAGACTGTCACAAAAATGTGGACAACGCATTTGGAAGACTGTCACATAAGTGTGAACAACACAAGGGGAAGACTGTCACATAAGTGTGGACAACGCAAGGGGAAGACTGTCACATAAGTGTGGACAACGCAAGAGGAAGACTGTCACATAAGTGTGGACAACGCAAGGGGAAGACTGTCACATAAGTGTGGACAACGCAAGGGGAAGACTGTCACATAAGTGTGGACAACGCAAGGGGAAGACTGTCACATAAGTGTGGACAACGCATATGGAAGACTGTCACATAAGTGTGGACAACGCAAGGGGAAGACTGTCACATAAGTGTGGACAACGCAAGGGGAAGACTGTCACATAAGTGTGGACAACGCATATGGAAGACTGTCACATAAGTGTGGACAACGCAAGGTGAAGACTGTCACATAAGTGTGGACAACGCATATGGAAGACTGTCACATAAGTGTGGACAACGCAAGGGGAAGACTGTCACATAAGTGTGGACAACGCATATGGAAGACTGTCACATAAGTGTGGACAACGCAAGGGGAAGACTGTCACATAAGTGTGGACAACGCAAGGGGAAGACTGTCACATAAGTGTGGACAACGTATGGGGAAGACTGTCACATAAGTGTGGACAACGTATGGGGAAGAGACTGGGAATAACAACCTAGAGACTTCCTGTCCACCTTCAATGGGGAGAACGAGCTATTTGTCAATGGGGAGAACAAACTATGTGACAATATAGGGAACAAGCTGTATGACAATGGGAAGAACAAGCTATGTGACAATGGGAAGTACAAAATGTGTGACAATGATCTCAATTAATATTCACACAGTCATCCAAGCATTCATTCAGTACCTTCCCCTTTTACCCTTAAGTAAACTGGTATCTTACCTTTTTATTTTGTTTGTTTGTTTGTTTGTTTGCTCGTTTGTTTGATTTCTGAAAGGGTGCTTCAAGTGAGAGACATTTGAAATATTTGTCATCTTAACTGGTCAACAGATCAATTGACATTTGATCGATTCGACATTTAGTAGAACATTAAGGTCACTGCATCTGTGTGGTCACTGCATCTTTGTGGTCACTGCATGTTTGTGGTCACTGCATCTTTGTGGTCACTGCATCTTTGTGGTCACTGCATCTTTGTGGTCACTGCATCTTTGTGGTCACTGCATCTTTGTGGTCACTGCATCTTTGTGGTGACTGAATCTCTGTGGTCACTGAATCTCTGTGGTCACTGAATCTCTGTGGTAACCGATTCTCTGTGGTTACTGCGTTTCTGTAGTCACTGAATTTCTTTGGTCATTGAATCTCTGTGGTCACTGAATCTCTGTGGTCACTGCATCTTTGTGGTCACTGCATCTTTGTGGTCACTGCATCTTTGTGGTGACTGAATCTCTGTGGTCACTGAATCTCTGTGGTCACTGAATCTCTGTGGTAACCGATTCTCTGTGGTTACTGCGTTTCTGTAGTCACTGAATTTCTTTGGTCATTGAATCTCTGTGGTCACTGCATCTTTGTGGTCACTGCATCTTTGTGGTCACTGCATCTTTGTGGTCACTGCATCTTTGTGGTGACTGAATCTCTGTGGTCACTGAATCTCTGTGGTCACTGAATCTCTGTGGTAACCGATTCTCTGTGGTTACTGCGTTTCTGTAGTCACTGAATTTCTTTGGTCATTGAATCTCTGTGGTCACTGAATCTCTGTGGTCACTGAATCTCTGTGGTCACTGAATCTCTGTGGTCACTGAATCTCTGTGGTCACTGAATCTCTGTGGTCACTGAATCTGTGTGGTCACTGAATCTGTGTGGTCACTGAATCTGTGTGGTCACTGAATCTGTGTGGTCACTGAATCCGTGTGGTCACTGAATCTGTGTGGTCACTGAATCTGTGTGGTCACTGAATCTGTGTGGTCACTGAATCTGTGTGGCCACTGCATCTCTGTGCTCCTCTCATTCTGATTCTATCTAATTCCGTGGTTCTCTTTAGGTCCCGTGATGGTGATATGTTTATATTGTCTACTACTTCTTCTGCCCTTTATCTTGCAATAGGGAATAGATCCTAAATCAACTCTCTCTCTCTCTCTCTCTCTCTCTATATATATATATATATATATATATATATATATATATATATCTCGAGATAGATAGATAGAGCGAGATAGAGGCAGACAGACAGACAAACAGGTAGGTTGGTTGACAAGCAGGCAGGCAGACATTCAGACAGACAATTAGTATGTAACAATGTTTAATAGGTAGAGTAGGCAAATAAGTAGGTTAGTAGACAAGTAGAAAGAGATGTAGGCATGTAGATCTGTATGTGTATTTCTTGGTATTTAAGTAGATAGCAAGGAATGAATGAAGGAAGAAAGATAAGTAGGTAGTTAAGTAGGTAAGTAGGTGAATAATTAAATCTATCTTACCGTGGTTAAAGTCAGCAAGTATTAATTTGGACAAATCGGAACTCTTCTTTCCCGTGACATCGTTCAGAACCACTTGGACATAGCCCTCGCTGGTTAGTGAAAACGTCGCATTGACGCCATCTTGTGTCTACACAAAACGACATGAAATAAATGCTACTGTTCGTGTGATTCTGTAATTTACAGTATATAGTCCATTGTGAGTCAGTTGTCAGTGCATCTAGTTAAACGTTCTTGGAATCTCATGGCTAACCTTTCCGCCTGGCACTTAGTTTAGATAGCAAAATAAAATAAGACTTTATTGTCTTGTATTTCCACATAAATTTAAATTTAAAAATTTAGAATTAAATTGTAAAAAGACACAGATTATTGTCGTCACTAGGAAGAACGAAATACCACAATGTAATATACAAGTAAATGGGAATATTCTTCAACAAGTGATGGGAGATGCCTTGAAGAGATTAGAACAAGAATCGCCATGGCAAAAGTAGCCTTTAGCAAGGTGAAAAACATCCTGACCAATAAAAAGATGTCGATTGAAACGAGAAAAAGAGTTTTGAGGTGCTACATAGAACCTGTACTTTTGTATGGATGTGAAGCTTGGACAATGAGCAGTCAAACTGAAAAACATCTGATGGCTGTAGAAATGTGGTTCCTGAGGAAAATGCAAAGAATACCATGGACAGCCAGAAAGACCAATGAACAAGTCCTTCAAGAAACAAATGAAGATCGTAAACTAATTAGAGATATTAGATGCAGACAGTCAAAAATTTTTTTGGCATGTTATGAGAAGAAATGAATTGGAGAACTTGGTGACAACTGGCAAGATCGAAGGGAGCAGACTAAGAGGACGACCTAGAAGCAAATACCTGGGTGGCTTGGCCTCGTGGCATGGTCGAGACAGAAACACTGAGCTGATCCACGACTCTGGTGATCGAGTGAGTTGGCAAAACATGACCGCCCACGCTTACCGGCATGGCACATGATGGATGGATGGATTTCCACAGAACGTTTTCACAATATCTGATGTCTTGCCACGAGTCACAAAGTGCCTATTTTAGATTATGTCTGTCACAATGTGTTTTCTGCTTCACATCAGATGTTGTCTGTTTGCTTCACGTCATTTAGTGTCTATGTGCTTCATGTAACATAGTGTCTGCCGGTCTTCCTGGTTAAGGGGTTAACGTCTTTCTCCGTAATCGCGTATTTCCACGTAGGGTAACGCAGCTGCGCGAGATTCTGTAGCGGATCGCGTCGCGCTAGTTGCTCACAGGATAAGTGAGCCGGTCGCTCAGAAATCAATGGCAAACTACTAAGCATAATCTTGCCAAGAAATCAACAACAGCGATAAAATGCTGATGTTGACAACGATGTCCTGTAAATAGGATAAGCGAACAAAATAGTCTCTATTTGTTTCACATCACACAGTGTCTATTTGCTTAAATCACATATTGTCTATTTGTTTCACATCACACAGTGTCTATTTGCTTAAATCACATATTGTCTATTTGATTCACATCACATATTGTCTATTTGCTTCACATCACATATTGTCTATTTGCTTCATATCACATATTGTATATTTGCTTCATATCACATATTGTATATTTGCTTCATATCACATATTGTCTATTTGCTTCATATCACATATTGTATATTTGCTTCATATCACATATTGTCTATTCGCTTCATATCACATATTGTCTATTTGCTTCACATCACATATTGTCTATTCGCTTCAAGTCACAATGGTTATTGCTTCAATCACAAGTGTATATTGCTTCATATCACATATCTGTCTATTCGCTACATATCACATATGATATATTGTTCATCCTCACGATTGTCTATTCGCTTAATATCACATATTCTCTATGTCCTGACTCACATATTGTCTATCGCTTCATATCACATATGTATATTTGCTTCATATCACGATTGTCTATTCGCTTCATATCACATATTTCGTATTTGCTCACATCACTATTGTCTATTCGCTTCAACTTCACATATGATATATCTTTGCTTCCTGACACGGATTTGCTAACTTATATAATATCCTGATATCTTGGACGTACGATTTCCTACACCTTATATATGAATATATCCTCGTATCGTCCTGGGCGTACGGATTTCCTAAACCTTATATATGAATATATCCTCGTATCGTCCTGGACGTACGGATTTCCTACACCTTATATATGAATATATCTCGTATCGTCCTGGACGTACGGATTTCCTACACCTTATATATGAATATATCCTCGTATCGTCCTGGACGTACGGATTTCCTACACCTTATATATGAATATATCCTCGTATCGTCCTGGACGTACGGATTTCCTACACCTTATATATGAATATATCCTCGTATCGTCCTGGACGTACGGATTTCCTAACACCTTATATATGAATATATCCTCGTATCGTCCTGGACGTACGGATTTCCTAAACCTTATATATGAATATATCCTCGTATCGTCCTGGGCGTACGGATTTCCTACACCTTATATATGAATATATCCTCGTATCGTCCTGGACGTACGGATTTCCTACACCTTATATATGAATATATCCTCGTATCGTCCTGGACGTACGGATTTCCTACACCTTATATATGAATATATCCTCGTATCGTCCTGGACGTACGGATTTCCTAACCTTATATATGAATATATCCTCGTATCGTCCTGGACGTACGGATTTCCTAAACCTTATATATGAATATATCCTCGTATCGTCCTGGACGTACGGATTTCCTAAACCTTATATATGAATATATCCTCGTATCGTCCTGGACGTACGGATTCCTAAACCTTATATATGAATATATCCTCGTATCGTCCTGGACGTACGGATTTCCTACACCTTATATATGAATATATCCTCGTACGTCCTGGACGTACGGATTTCCTACACCTTATATATGAATATATCCTCGTATCGTCCTGGACGTACGGATTTCCTAAACCTTATATATGAATATATCCTCGTATCGTCCTGGACGTACGGATTTCCTAAACCTTATATATGAATATATCCTCGTATCGTCCTGGACGTACGGATTTCCTAAACCTTATATATGAATATATCCTCGTATCGTCCTGGACGTACGGATTTCCTAAACCTTATATATGAATATATCCTCGTATCGTCCTGGACGTACGGATTTCCTAAACCTTATATATGAATATATCCTCGTATCGTCCTGGACGTACGGATTTCCTAAACCTTATATATGAATATATCCTCGTAATCGTCCTGGACGTACGGATTTCCTAAACCTTATATATGAATATATCCTCGTATCGTCCTGGACGTACGGATTTCCTAAACCTTATATATGAATATATCCTCGTATCGTCCTGGACGTACGGATTTCCTAAACCTTATATATGAATATATCCTCGTATCGTCCTGGACGTACGGATTTCCTAAACCTTATATATGAATATATCCTCGTATCGTCCTGGACGTACGGATTTCCTAAACCTTATATATGAATATATCCTCGTATCGTCCTGGACGTACGGATTTCCTAAACCTTATATATGAATATATCCTCGTATCGTCCTGGACGTACGGATTTCCTAAACCTTATATATGAATATATCCTCGTATCGTCCTGGACGTACGGATTTCCTAAACCTTATATATGAATATATCCTCGTATCGTCCTGGACGTACGGATTTCCTAAACCTTTATATATGAATATATCCTCGTATCGTCCTGGACGTACGGATTTCCTAAACCTTATATATGAATATATCCTCGTATCGTCCTGGACGTACGGATTTCCTAAACCTTATATATGAATATATCCTCGTATCGTCCTGGACGTACGATTTCCTAAACCTTATATATGAATATATCCTCGTATCGTCCTGGAACGTACGGATTTCCTAAACCTTATATATGAATATATCCTCGTATCGTCCTGGACGTACGGATTTCCTAAACCTTATATATGAATATATCCTCGTATCGTCCTGGACGTACGGATTTCCTAAACCTTATATATGAATATATCCTCGTATCGTCCTGGACGTACGGATTTCCTAAACCTTATATATGAATATATCCTCGTATCGTCCTGGACGTACGGATTTCCTACACCTTATATATGAATATATCCTCGTATCGTCCTGGACGTACGGATTTCCTAAACCTTATATATGAATATATCCTCGTATCGTCCGGACGTACGGATTTCCTAAACCTTATATATGAATATATCCTCGTATCGTCCTGGACGTACGGATTTCCTACACCTTATATATGAATATATCCTCGTATCGTCCTGGACGTACGGATTTCCTACACCTTATATATGAATATATCCTCGTATCGTCCTGGACGTACGGATTTCCTACACCTTATATATGATATATCCTCGTATCGTCCTGGACGTACGGATTTCCTACACCTTATATATGAATATATCCTTGTATCGTCCTGGACGTACGGATTCCTACACTTATATATGAATATATCCTCGTATCGTCCTGGATGTACGGATTTCCTAAACCTTATATATGAATATATCCTCGTATCGTCCTGGACGTACGGATTTCCTACACCTTATATATGAATATATCCTCGTATCGTCCTGGACGTACGGATTTCCTAAACCTTATATATGAATATATCCTCGTATCGTCCTGGACGTACGGATTTCCTACACCTTATATATGAATATATCCTCGTATCGTCCTGGACGTACGGATTTCCTACACCTTATATATGAATATATCCTCGTATCGTCCTGGACGTACGGATTTCCTACACCTTATATATGAATATATCCTCGTATCGTCCTGGACGTACGGATTTCCTAAACCTTATATATGAATATATCCTCGTATCGTCCTGGACGTACGGATTTCCTAAACCTTATATATGAATATATCCTCGTATCGTCCTGGACGTACGGATTTCCTACACCTTATATATGAATATATCCTCGTATCGTCCTGGACGTACGGATTTCCTAAACCTTATATATGAATATATCCTCGTATCGTCCTGGACGTACGGATTTCCTACACCTTATATATGAATATATCCTCGTATCGTCCTGGACGTACGGATTTCCTACACCTTATATATGAATATATCCTCGTATCGTCCTGGACGTACGGATTTCCTACACCTTATATATGAATATATCCTCGTATCGTCCTGGATGTACGGATTTCCTAAACCTTATATATGAATATATCCTCGTATCGTCCTGGACATACGGATTTCCTAAACCTTATATATGAATATATCCTCGTATCGTCCTGGACGTACGGATTTCCTAAACCTTATATATGAATATATCCTCGTATCGTCCTGGACGTACGGATTTCCTAAACCTTATATATGAATATATCCTCGTATCGTCCTGGACGTACGGATTTCCTAAACCTTATATATGAATATATCCTCGTATCGTCCTGGACGTACGGATTTCCTAAACCTTATATATGAATATATCCTCGTATCGTCCTGGACGTACGGATTTCCTAAACCTTATATATGAATATATCCTCGTATCGTCCTGGACGTACGGATTTCCTAAACCTTATATATGAATATATCCTCGTATCGTCCTGGACGTACGGATTTCCTACACCTTATATATGAATATATCCTCGTATCGTCCTGGACGTACGGATTTCCTAAACCTTATATATGAATATATCCTCGTATCGTCCTGGACGTACGGATTTCCTAAACCTTATATATGAATTATATCCTCGTATCGTCCTGGACGTACGGATTTCCTACACCTTATATATGAATATATCCTCGTATCGTCCTGGACGTACGGATTTCCTAAACCTTATATATGAATATATCCTCGTATCGTCCTGGACGTACGGATTTCCTACACCTTATATATGAATATATCCTCGTATCGTCCTGGACGTACGGATTTCCTACACCTTATATATGAATATATCCTCGTATCGTCCTGGACGTACGGATTTCCTACACCTTATATATGAATATATCCTCGTATCGTCCTGGACGTACGGATTTCCTACACCTTATATATGAATATATCCTCGTATCGTCCTGGACGTACGGATTTCCTACACCTTATATATGAATATATCCTCGTATCGTCCTGGACGTACGGATTTCCTACACCTTATATATGAATATATCCTCGTATCGTCCTGGACGTACGGATTTCCTACACCTTATATATGAATATATCCTCGTATCGTCCTGGACGTACGGATTCGTGTACTTACCGCGTTAGAGAGGTATTTAGTCTTCAATAACGAAACAAACGAATTGAAGTTGAACCCATATCCTCTCGTGATGTTGAACACGCCTCCTGTTGGAAAAATAGTCTGTATGAGCTCGATAAAACAGACAGACAGACGGACAGACGGACGGACAGGCAGACAGACAGACAGACAGGCAGGCAGACAGACAGACAGACAGGGAATATAACATTGTCAAATGAATGTTGTGAGCATAGGCAATGCATATTACCATGTTAGGACACACACACAGTCACACACACACACACACACACACACACACACACACACACACACACACACAGTCACACGTGTGTAAACACATCCATGCATACCTACATGCACACATTCATAATACATTCAATCATTTCCACAAACTCGCACAGTTGTACGTATATACTAAATAACTCACACACACACACACACACACACACACACACACACACACACACACACTCACTCACTCATGCTCATATACCCACAAACAATAACAAATTTTAACAAACATTTCCTCATAAATACATTATCTCTCTCCATCCTCTCTCTTTCTCTCTCTCTCTTAGCCTCTCTCTCTCTCTCTCTCTCTCCCTCTCTTTTTTGTCTCTCTCTCTCCATCTCTTTCCCTCTCTTTTTCTTCTACACAAAACGAAAGAACGAACTTTATTTTCAAAGTGTCACAAATTGGGCACGCAGGGCCGTCTTAACCTCGGCCCTTCCAATCACAGACAGACAGACATCTTACCACACATCTTACAGCAGGCCCCAACAGGCTGTATAGTTTGAGAACACCTGGGACGACGACAGAATTGTTCAACATGCGAGCATATCGCCCTGGCGATCTGAAATTTGAAGTTCCTCTGTAAACACAGACTGTGTTTCTGTCTGTCTGTCCGTTTATCTCTAAACCCACCTACCTAGCTAGCTATCTGGAAATATGTATGTCTGTTTGTCTCTGTATGTGTCTACGCATCTACCGACCTGCTGGTCTGTCTGTCTGTCTATCTGTCTGTCGGTCATTCGGTCGGTCGGTCGGTCTTCTGTCAGTCAGTCAGTCAGTCAGTCAGTCAGTCAGTCAGTCAGTTTGTCGGTCGGTCGGTCGGTCGGACGGTCTGTCTGTCTGTCTGTTTAGATGTCTGTTTATTTGTCTTCCTCTATCTGTCCCATAGTTTTCACCCATTAGTATGTTATTGTGAAACAAGGAATCTTACACTTTCTCTTCACCTTCTATAACTTTCACTCTCTCTTTTCCCCCTTCTCACTCATTTTACCGTTCTCTCTCTTTTCCCCTGCTCTCTCTCTCTCTCTCTCTCTCTCTCTCTCTCTCTCTCTCTCTCTCTCTCTCTCTCTCTCTCTCTCTTCCCACTTCTCTCTTTCATTTCCCACTTCATTCTCTCTAGCCACTTCTCTCTCTCTTCCATCTTCTCACTCTCGCTCTCTTCTTCTTCTCTCTCTACCCTTACTCTCCTTCTTTCCCCCCTGCTCTCTCTCTCTCTCTCTCTCTCTCTCTCTCTCTCTGTCTCTCTCTCTCTCTCTTCCCGCTACTGTCTCTTTTTCTTCCCTTCTCTCTTTTTCCAAATTCTCTCTCTATTTCCTATTCTGTCTCTCTTCCCCTTCTCTCTCTTTTGCTCTCTCTCTCTCTCTCTCTCGCTCGGCCCTTTTATCTCTCGTTATATTCTCTCTCTCTCTCTCTCTCTCTCTCTCTCTCTCTCTCTCTCTCTCTCTCTCTCTCTCACACACACACCCACACACTTAGTCTATTCAGATCACCATCAATAAATCTCCATCAATAAATCACCTGGGGTCTATCGTTCCCACAAGGACACCCTCTGGGATCCTCACAATTGATGCGGGTGATGTTGATGCGGTCACCGCTGGCGCCAGAAGCGGACAGTCGGAACATCTTCTCCCCCTCCACGCTGTTCAAATACTCCGTGAAAGAATACGTGGTGAATGTCTGGGGAAACACATGAGGCAAAATCATTTTAGTGTACCTTGAAGTGGCAGCCGCTGTGGTGTAGTGGTTGGATTCATGCTTACCGACCCGGTGATCAAGGGTTCCAGTTCGTATCTAGGCGGATTTTTCAAATTTGCCGGAGCTCCAGGGAAAGGTCTTGATACGTACATACGAAAGTTATAAATAAATAATAATAAAGTTTAAACAGTTAAAAGTATTGTCACAGGTTTTGTTAGAGTATGGAACATCTGTTATCTTATAAATGTTTCAGCACAAGTAGTATTAATTTATTCACTTCTTATGTTATGTAATTCTGCTAGTATGAACTTGACAAGATGCAGCCAAAATATGCCAGGCAATAAATCGTGCAACGTAATGTTTGTGGCTTCTATCTTTAAATTCTCGAAGGGAATACGTTGTGTTGAATCAACCAATCAATCAACTAATCAGTCAACCAACCTATCAGTTAAATAACCAATCAATCAATCAACATATCAGTCAACCAATCAAACAATCAACTAATCAATCTGTCAACCAACCAACCAACCAATAAGTCAACCAAAAAACCAACTAATCAGTCAACCAACCAATTAGTCAACTAACCAATCAACCAATCAGTCAGTCAACCAACCAATCAGTCAACCAACCAATCAGTCAATCAGTCAACCAAACAACCAATCAGTCAGCCAACCAACCAACGAATGAGTCAAACAATCAACCAATTAATCAAACAACCAGCCAACCAATCAGTCAACCAACTAACTAATCAGTCAACCAACCTACCAGTAATCAACCAACTAACCAATCAGTTAACCAACCAAGACGTCAGTCAACCAACCAACGAATGAGTTAGTTAGTTAGTTAGTTAGTCGACAGATCATCCTCATTGCACATCGAACCATTCAGTCCATAAGTGCTCGGATCCCCTCCTCAGCAAATCCCGCAGCGTGTAGCGGCTAACGACGCCAGTTCTGTGTTGGTTTATCAATCTTCTTTGGCTTCCTGCGTAGTGTTCTTGTTTGGCCACCCCTCTTTTAATTTGCTGCTCTCGCAGTCTGGCCATTGTTGTAGATTCACAGTCATCACTTGGTTCTCGCAAAAGTCTTACTTCTCGTAGAGCATTCAGAATGTCGGCCTGGTCCATGGCGCGTCCGCCCTCCACAGTAGCCTCACCTGCGAGCTTGTCAGCCCGCTCATTTCCTTGTACTCCCGCATGCCCTGGCACGAAGATGAAACTAATCTTTGCCAGACGAGACCGCTCCAAAGGCAGCAACCTTTCTCTTCGGATCGACCCCTCCTCTATCCTCTTGATCATGTTCATTGAGTCGCTAAGGAAACAAGCCCTAGTGAATGTCTGTGTCTCGAGCCATGTTATTGCTTTACTTACTGCCATGACTTCCATGGTCAGGCTACTTGTGGTTTCAGTGAAAGCACCAGAGTCCTCCTTCACAATTCTCCCTCCGGCCCGAGCTGTAAAGGCCCATGAGCTTCTCACATGTCGGACGACCGACCCATCTGTGTAGATGACCGCGTCACCGTCTAGCGAATTCTCGAAAATCAACGCTTGTACTTCAGCCTCAACAGCAGCCGGATTTTCTTGTCTGCATTTTCTATCTAGTTGGATGCAAACTGAAAAGGATGTGCAGAAGTCTGTTGGCACTTGCACCCACTCCTCGCCAGGTTCTAAGTCCTCAAGTGAACACACCTGTTTAAGAATGTCTTCGGCTTGACCCATCCACGACCGTCCTCTTTTTAACCTGCTGCCCTTCACCTTCCTAATTTCACTATGCAGTGGATGTTGTGTGTTTGCGTTAATTCTGAGGTAGGCGCGTGCCCTGCAACCTTGTATTCTCTCTTCAATGGTTGGAAAATCAAGAAGGTAGCGCATCGCCCTGCATGCTGTATCTCTTGTACATCCAAGAATAATGCGCATAGCTTCATTCTGTATCCTTTCCATCCTTTCTATCTGCTTATGGCTGAGAGTCAGGATTGCCATTGCATACTCCAAAACAGACATGACCAACCCCTCGTACAGAAGACATAGATGGCGCTGCTCACAGTTTGCTGCCGCCATCACCCGCATCGCTGCCAAACCCCGCTTGGCCTTTGTTATCACCTGGTCTATGTGCACATTATAAGCAAGGCTTCGATCAAACCGTATCCCCAGGTAATTCATTGCCTGCGTTCTTTCCACCGTCTCTGAACACAGCATTACAGTTGGTGTTGGAGTGTTGACAATATGATTATTCAACGAGAACCAAGTCACTGTTGCCTTTGTTGGGTTGACCATTGCCCCAGCTTCATCACACCAAGTACTTATGCGATTGAGTTCAGTTTGTAGTTCCACTGCAACCTCCTCTCTATCCTTCCCCTGACGATACACTAAAACATCATCGGCATATGACAATGTCCTGCCAGGTCCAGTGATCTGCTCACTGGTGATTCTCACTGTGTAGGCGTTGAACAGTACCGGAGATAATGGTGATCCCTGTGGTAGGCCAGGATATATTGTTGGTTCCGAAGTCCAACTGCCACATCTAAAAACTACTTTCCGTTGGAAGAGGGCTGCAGCGATCCAACTAAGGAGGAATGGACTTACGTTTAGTTCGAGAAGCTGAAACATTAAAAAATCCAGTGGTACTCTGTTGTATGCGTCCTCAAGATCAATCGCTGCAGCAACGGTTTCAGTGCCTGAGTGGAAACCTTCACAGACATCCTGGGCAAAGACTGCTGCATTGGTCCAGGTTTCTCTCTTTGGACGGTACCCACCCAGGGTGGGTGGGAAAACACCTTGCCTCTCTAGTTGGCTTGATATTTTCCTGGCAATTACCTTCTCCAGCAGCTTGCCTATTGTATTCTGCATGGTTATAATTCGATATCCCTGAATTTTTGTGTGGTCTTTGTCAGGCTTCGGCAAGGGAATCAGATAGCTGTGTAACCATTCCTTCTTGATGCTAGCACTCCCTATACTGTTGTTGTACATGTCTGCTAGTTTCTCTAGCTCATTGTCGGTACACCTATTTATGTCGTCGTATCTTATGCCATCAGGACCTGGAGCACTGTTTTTTGATCGTCGAAGCACAGCCTTGATTTCTTTCACTGTCACTGTGTTCTGGGCCTTGCATCTGTCTGAGGTGACCTCCTTGGCCAGATTTCGGCCTCCCATGTCTGTCTGGTTGCTCTGCTCAAGGTAGCGTTCAAAGAGGGCTTTGCCCTTGTCCTCGTCAGTCCTCTGCCAGATGAGGTCAGCACCTCGGAAGTCAGAAATGCTCTTATTCTTGACTACACCACTCATGCTTTTATGTAGTCGCCAGAACAATTTCAGTGACTTGTCTGTGCTTACTCTTTGACACACCTCTGCCCATTTTTCGCTTTTAACAACCATGACCAGTTTTTTGAAATAGCTTACTTTTGTGTGCATCTCTCTTTCTAAGTGCAAGCAGGGACTAGGATGACCAGCTCTGTTCTTCTTGGCATTTTGCCATCTCCTTACAGCACTACGCTTATCCACCCAAGCCTTCTCCACCTCGAAACTCCACCACGGTGGCTGCTCCCAGCTTTTTTTCCTGCCCTGAAACGTTCTGCGCTTGTCACGTCTTATTTTACTCACCACATCTTGCCCTGTACTGTCATACAGGAACGTCTTTACCTTTAGCTTGTGCTGCCTGGTTCTGCCTTTCTCCACCAGTATGCTGCACGGGTGGTGGTCGCTGCCATGGTGTCCTAGGACACCCCATCTACACACTGTAGTGAGTGAAGGTGAAACTAGCGCCAGATCATTAGCACTGTCCTCATCGCCCGGACGGCTTGCTGTCCTGGTGACACAGCCACTGTTGATACAAACCAGGTCGATGGTTTCCAGTGCAGTCTCGAGCTCCTCCCCCTGTGTATTGGAGGAAGTGTTTCCCCATGATCTGCCGAATGAGTCAAACAATCAACCAACCAATCAGTCAACCAACCAATCAGTCAACCAACCAATCAGTCAACCAAGCAATCAGTCAACAAACTAACGAATGAGTCAAACAATCAACCAACCAATCAGTCAATCAACCAATCAGTTAACCAACCAATCAAACATGAAACCAAACAACCAAGCAACCATCCATCGAGCAACCAGCCATCGAGCAACCAGCCATCGAGCAACCAGCCATCGAGCAAGCCATCCATTTAGCAAGCCAACCAAGAACAACCAACCAACAACATTTTCAAATCCAGATCCTGGAATACAAACACTTGAAGCAACAACTGTCTGGCTCAGTCTCGAGTACGACAATGGCAGTGCTACGGTCATGGCTTTTATGCTTTTTCTGATCCTAGCTCCAAAATCCCTCGTAAAATAGATATTTAATGTTTTGCACGCATGCTTGTGAAAACGAAATCGGACATTGAAGGGTACAAATTACCTCAGATAAACGTGAATGACCTAGTATATGTGAAGTCATGTCATATTTGTATGTAATGCTGTAACTTCAACTACGATGCGTGGTTTAGGGGAGATAATCTTTACAATTACTAACATCCACATGCTGAAAGAACATTGTCGCCCTTTGTAGGTCCTAAACAATCCAATCCAATACTTTTTTTTAATCATGTCCTATTTACAGAACATTGCCGTCAATACCAGCATTTTTCAGCTGCTGTTGAAGTTTTACGTTCAGTAGTTTGCCATTGCTTTCTGAACGACCGGCTCACAAACCTTTCCGTAAGAAATCAACGCGACGTGATCCGCTGCTGACTCTCGCGCAGCTGTGTTTCGTACGTAAGTATCTGGGATAAAAAATAGCGTCCCTAACCTGTTCGCCAGGGAGACCGGCAATCCAATACTTACGAAAATGTTTTTAAAAAAAACAACATTCGGCCTCGTTCAACCTACTTCTGCAGCGATGGTTAAAATTTAGGCCATGTTTTAATTGTTGTTGTTGTTTGTTTTGATATTATTTCCTTTCTTTGTTGTCTTTCGAGTTAATCCCAAACAGGACTAGTCCTCTCATAAGGTTGCTCTGACTATCTTTGTACCCCACGTGACTTATACTTGGTACTTAACGTAAATGAACGACGACGAAATAACAGCAAACGAAGGAGGAAGACGGAAAGAAAGAAAGAAAGAAAGAAAGAAAGAAAGAAAGAAAGAAAGAAAGAAAGAAAGAAAGAAAGAAAGAAAAACATGTGCTGTAGAGAGACACGATAGCGCCGGCGTTATGACATGTGAAGACAAAGATCACGAGCTAACAACAGCATACTGTGCCTGATATCTTGATGGTTTTAGTGGACAACATCGGGGTGTCCTCGGACAGGTCCACGAAGTAGGAGTGGTCACGTGGGAAGATGACGTCATCGTAGCGGCATGGAACCCTCTCCACATCTAGTGTAGGCACAGAACGGTCACAGGCACCCCTTTCTGTGGGCGCCATACACCAGTTGTCCGGGTTCAGCCAGGGTTTGGGGTTGACAGCCGTGAACTCCATGTCTGATGGAATGTAGGATTTTAGCTGACGTTTTGTGGTTTGGTTTTGTCAGGTAGACTTGGTGATAGTCTAAAATATTATTCGAGAGACAGACAGGCAAGCCGGCAGACAGACAGAATGTCAGATAGACAGACAGATAAGCTGACGGACAGACAAACAGACAGACAGACAGACAAACAGACAGACAAACAGACGACCAGATAGACACACGGCCAAACCGACGTCCAGACAGACAGGTAGGCAAACAGACAAACGGCCAGACAGACAGGTAGGCAGAGAGACAGACGGCCAAATAGACAGATGACCAGAGAGACACGGCAGACAGACGACCAGTCAGACAGACAGACAGACAGACAGACAGACGGACAGACGGACGGACAGACAGACAGACAGACGCCCACACAGGTAGAAAGACAGACAGGCGTCCAGGCAGGAAGGTAGGCAAAAAGAGAGACAGGCGTCCAGACAGACGTCTAGACAGATATGTAGGCAGACAGACAGACGTCCGAACAGAAAAGTAGGTAGACAGACAGACGGCCAGACAGACGTCCAGACAGAAAGGCAGGCTGACAGACAGACGGCCAGACAGACAGACAACCAAATAGACAGACGGCCAGACAGACGGACAGGCGACCAGATAGACAGATAGTGGAATGTTTGCTCACACGGCCTAGGATGAGTTTTGATGCTTCAATGGTCTGGCCGGTTTAAGGGGGAGGGGGTAGGTTGGTTTACAAGTAGTTGGAGAAGTTAGTGGCAGCACAGATGAATCGGTGGAAATATATTTGTGTATAGAAGGTGGGTGACTGGGTTGTGGGTGTGTAATAGTCCACCGAATGGACAGTAATATAGTATGCGTATGGTTAGATGAACGCGTTAATGGATGGCTGGAAGGATGGATGGGTGGGTGGGTGGGTGGATGGGTGGGTGGATGGATGGGTGGATGGATGGATGGGTGGATGGATGGATGGATGGATGGGTGGCTGGATGGATGAATGAATTGAGAGATAAATGGATGGATGAATGTATGGATATGTGTATAGGTGGATAGATGGATTGAAAGATGAGTGGATGAATGGATGTATGGATGGATATGTTGATGGATATGTGGCTGAATGGATGACTGGATGGATGGAAAGGTGGATGGATGGACGTAAGGAAGCAAAGATGCATAAATGGATGTGTGGAAGGTGGAAAATTGGATGGATGGAGTTATTGATCAATGGATGAATCAAGTGGTGGATGCATGGATGCATGCATTGGTGAGTTGGTCGATCCATTCACACAAGCATTCCGATTAGGTAAGAACCAGTCAGAGATTAGACCACCTATAATATCACAGATAACTAACTACCTCCACTGGCCTCCTCACAACCTGCGACTGCTGTTTCCGTGAACCCGAGCGCCATGTTCTGTCCTAAGATAAGCTCGCCATTCTTGGGCAGCAGCTGGAACAATCATGTGAGACAGGCGAGTGTTAGTCCACGCGACATGTCTACAACATTGACAGTGAGGTGAGTATCACTTCCCTCAGTATGTATATAATATTGATAGTTAGATAAGTATCATTTCACGCAATGTGTATGTGACAGTGATAGTGAGATGAGTATCACTTCACTCAAAGCATATATATAACACTGATAATCAGAGAAGTATTACTTCACTCAGCATCAATAACATTGATAGTGAGATGAGTATTACTCCATTCAATGTATATATAACATTGATAGTGAAATAAGTATCACTTCACCCATTGTGTATATAATATTGTTAGGTAAATAAGTATCACTTCACTCAATATGTACATAATATTGATAGTTAGATAAGATTCACTTCACTGAATGTGTACATAATATTGATAGTTAGATGAGTATCACTTCACTCAATATATACAAGATTTAGTCTTCTTCTTCTTCTTCTTCTTCTTCTTCTTCTTCTTCTTCTTCTTCTCTTCTTCTTCTTCTTCTTCTTCTTCTTCTTCTTCTTCTTCTTCTTCTGCGTTCATCCGGAGTTTTTTTTCCGGACGTGATTGCGTTGTGCCTGTTTACAGCAGAGCTGCGTTCATGCGCCGTTAAGCCGACACATCCGACTTCTGCGGGCATTTGTTGACCGGGTTAACCTTCCCGGGGCAAGATTTAGTCAAGATAAGTACCACTTCACGCAATGGGTATATAGCATTGATAGTTAGATAAGTATCACGTCACACAGTAAATAGCATTGAGAGATAAGTATAACTTCACACACCATGTATATAACAATTAACATTGAAAGTGAGATAAGTATAGCTTCACACAACATGTATATAACATTGAGAGTGAGATAAGTATATCTTCACACAACATGTATATAACAATTAACATTGAGAGTGAGATAAGTATAACTTCACACACCATGTATATAACAATTAACATTGAAAGTGAGATAAGTATAGCTTCACACAACATGTATATAACATTGAGAGTGAGATCAGTATATCTTCACACAACATGTATATAACAATTAACATTGAGAGTGAGATAAGTATAACTTCACACACCATGTATATAACAATTAACATTGAGAGTGAGATAAGTATATATTCACACAACATGTATATAACATTGAGAGTGAGATCAGTATATCTTCACACAACATGTATATAACAATTAACATTGAGAGTGAGATAAGTATAACTTCACACACCATGTATATAACAATTAACATTGAGAGTGAGATAAGTATATATTCACACAACATGTATATAACATTGAGAGTGAGATCAGTATATCTTCACACAACATGTATATAACAATTAACATTGAGAGTGAGATAAGTATAACTTCACACACCATGTATATAACAATTAACATTGAAAGTGAGATAAGTATAGCTTCACACAACATGTATATAACATTGAGAGTGAGATAAGTATATCTTCACACAACATGTATATATAACAATTAACATTGAGAGTGAGATAAGTATAACTTCACACACCATGTATATAACAATTAACATTGAAAGTGAGATAAGTATAGCTTCACACAACATGTATATAACATTGAGAGTGAGATAAGTATATCTTCACACAACATGTATATATAACATTGATAGTTACACATCGACATGCCAACTCACAAGTTCCTTAATGGTAGTATTCAGCTGCACGTACACAATAGGGCTGTCCTCGGGGATTATGGTGACGTCATTTCCGCACGGGGCTCTCTTCAGGTTCCAGTTGTCGGGATTATCGAAGTTTGTGTCTGGCAGCCATCTTTTGTAGACAGCGGATGATCTCGCTATTTGAGAGATTTTCCAGATATTTAATGTAGAGATAAACAGACAAAACATGTTCATGTATTCACCATATAAAACGGTTTCATATATTTACTAATTTATGTTCATATATTCACCAGATAAAATATGTTCATATAGTCAACAGATAAAACATATGCATACACTATCAAATAAAACATGGCCATGTATTCACCAGATAAAACATGTTCATACATTCACCAGATAAAACATGTTCATATAGTCACCAGATAAAACATGTTCATATAGTCACCAGATAAAACATGTTCATACATTCACCAGATAAAACATGTTCATACATTCACCAGATAAAACATGTTCATATAGTCACCAGATAAAACATGTTCTTACATTCACCAGATAAAACATGTTCATATAGTCACCAGATAAAACATGGTCGTATATTCACCAGATAAAACATGTTCATATAGTCACCAGATAAAACATGTTCATATAGTCACCAGATAAAACATGTTCATATATTCACCAGATAAAACATGTTCATATAGTCACCAGATAAAACATGTCCATATATTCACTAGATAAAACATGTTCATACATTCACCAGATAAAACATGTTCATATAGTCACCAGATAAAACATGTTCATATAGTCACCAGATAAAACATGTTCATACATTCACCAGATAAAACATGTTCATATAGTCACCAGATAAAACATGTTCATACATTCACCAGATAAAACATGGTCGTATATTCACCAGATAAAACATGGTCATAAATTCACCAGATAAAACATGTTCATATAGTCACCAGATAAAACATGTTCATATAGTCACCAGATAAAACATGTTCATATAGTCACCAGATAAAACATGTTCATACATTCACCAGATAAAACATGGTCGTATATTCACCAGATAAAACATGGTCATAAATTCACCAGATAAAACATGTTCATATAGTCACCAGATAAAACATGTTCATACAATGACCAGATAAAACATGGTCATATATTCACCAGATAAAACATGTTCATATAGTCACCAGATAAAACATGTTCATATAGTCACCAGATAAAACATGTTCATATAGTCACCAGATAAAACATGTTCATATAGTCACCAGATAAAACATGGTCATAAATTCACCAGATAAAACATGTTCATATAGTCACCAGATAAAACATGTTCATACATTCACCAGATAAAACATGGTCGTATATTCACCAGATAAAACATGGTCATAAATTCACCAGATAAAACATGTTCATATAGTCACCAGATAAAACATGTTCATATAGTCACCAGATAAAACATGTTCATACATTCACCAGATAAAACATGTTCATATATTCACCAGATCAAACATGACCATATATTCACTAGATAAAACATGTTCATATATTCACCAGATAAAACATGTTCATATATTCACCAGATCAAACATGATTATAGAGGTCGGCGTGACCGTGAGGTTTAATGCGCCTAAACTTGTGTGCATGCCGGCTTCGTGGCCTAGAGGTTATGACTTTTCTCCGTAATCTCGTATACTCTCGTCGGTAACGTGATGACGGTTAGAATCGGCAGTGGTTCGAATCGCATCGGTAACTTACGGGGTATGTGAGCCGGCCGCTCAGAAAGCAATGGCAAACTACTGAGCGTAATCTTGCCAAGAAATCAACATACAGCTGAAAGATGCTGGTGTTGGCAGCGATGTCCTGTAAAGGATATGCAAAAAAAAAAAAAACAAAAAAAAAACTTGTGTGCTGACGGTGGGGTTGTGGGTTCAATCCTTTCACCGGTTGGTCAGTTGGATTTAAACGTTGACTTCTCGTTCAGAAAGCAATGACAAACTACAGAACGTAAAATAGCGTAGTAAATCAATGTGAGGTTGCGGCGTGAACGCTACATCCTGCAAAAGACATGCAACATTGTTTTTAAAACAAAATCATCAACATTGTTTTTAAAACACAACCATCTATTTCTAAAACACAATCATAAATATTGTTTTTACAATACAATCATCGATTTTAAAAAACAATCACCAACATTGTTTTTAAAATACAATCATCGATTTTAAAAACACAATCATCAACATTGTTTTTAAAACACAATCATCGATTTTTAATACACAATCATCAACACTGTTTTTAAAACACAGTAATCTATTTTAACACACAATCATCAACATTGTTTTTAAAACAAAATCATCGACATTGTATTTAAAACACAATCATTGACATTGTTTCTAAAACACAATCATTGACATTATTTTTAAAACACAATCATCGACAATGTTTTTAAACCACAGTCATCGACATTGTTTTTAAAACACAATGATCAACATAGTTTTTAAAACACAATCATCGACATTATGGTTAAAACACAATCACCAACATTGTTTTTAAAATTCAATCATCAACATTGGTTTTAAAACACAATCATACACTCACCAAATAAAATCGCAAGCATGTAAACAATACTCCAACGGCCGTTTTCCATGGAGACGTTTCTGTGTGGAAATTGTAAGTTAAAACTGATAGACTTTTCATACAAGTAATAAATAGATCCGAACGGTATGTGGAAACGACATTACTGTGACACGCCCCCTGTGGTATTAATTACAGTGTAATTGTATGGTAGGTCACGACCGTATATGTTGGATATTCTAGACGGCGTGTGTAACAGAGTGTACCGTGTCTTCTTATCTGTTTGTTGTCACTCGTTGGTGCCAGCGTGTGGTTTTTGGGGGGTGTAGGTTGTCCATGTTGTCTTGTCACACATCCTATCGTGAATGTATTAGTATAGTTTACATATATCGCAGCGGTTATCACATGTGTGACGCTGGATCAATCGCTGGAGAGTAACAACAAAAACAACAACAACAACAACAACATCAACATCAACAACAACAGCAACATCATCAACAGCAACAACAAAACACCACCAACAGCAACAATAACACAAACAACAGCAACAACACCAACAACAACACCAACAACAATACTAACAACAATAACACCAACAACAACAACACCAACAACAATACTAACAACAATAACACCAACAACAACAACACCAACAACAATACTAACAACAATAACACCAACAACAACAACACCAACAACAATACTAACAACAATAACACCAACAACAAACCAACACAAACAACAACAAACAACAACAACGAACAACGGCTACACCAATAACAATACCAACAACAACAACAACAACAACAACAACAACAACAACAAACACGCCAACTACACCAACAACAACAGCAAAAACAACAACAACAATAATAGCAGCAGCAACAACAACAACACCAATAACAACAGCAACAACAACAACACTATCAAAAGTATCGTGAGGTAGATTTTTCCATTTGATGCAAGTCTTCGAGATACCGCCCCTTACATGTGTGTTTTTTTTTTCTTTAAAAATGCCGCACCCCTTTTGAATCCCCCCTTACTGGACCGCCTGATGCGGTCGCCTCTCAATAGCATAGCCCGGCACGGCCCTGAACAACAACAACAACAACAACAACAACAACAACAACAACAACAACAACAACAACAAATGGTTCCAGCCACACATATTCATCATCATTGTGATACAAAAATAACAACAAATGGTTCCAGCCACACATATGCATCATCATTATGGTACAAAAAACAACAACACATGATTCCAGCCACACATATTCATCGTCATTACGGTACAAAACAACAAAAAATTGTTACAGTCACACATATTCATCATCAGTGTGGTACAAAAACAATAACAACTGGTTCCATGTAGACATGTTTAAAAAAAAGTCGCCTTAAAGTCGACAGGGTCGATTTCATTGCACCGGATTTTTATCCCACATGACTAAGTCTCTTTCCACAGCGAACTGCCGAAAACGTCGCACAAAGCACGAACTCCGTAGCTCCAGTGACGACCCTCAGGAGTCTCCGAAAAAATACACTCATGAACCGAAGGACGCGGCCCGGAATCGAACCCACGACCTTCGAAGCCTGAGTCAGACGGCTTGATCACTTCGCCACGAAGAACAACAACAATCATATACACATATTAATCATCCGGGATCCTCGCCGGTGCTACGGAGTTCGTGCACTGAGCCGAGTTTCTCCAGACTCAGGTTTGAATTAGGAGGAGAACGGAGCACTTATGGGTTGCACCCGTGTGCCATGATGTTGATCCGTCGACTAAACTAAACTAATATTAATCATCATTATGGCACAAAAACCAACAACGAATTGTTGGAAAATATATTCCTGCTATAAGCCTGCTATGTGATGGGACCATCGTACACTGTAGACCATGGAGGGATGGATGGCCAGTCTTTCCCTCACTTAGCAGTGGACGAGTTTAGTTGTCGAACGCTCGTACGATCGTGCTCTTGATAAGAGTTCGTTATCATCTTTGCTAACGCGCTCGCTATAGTACATAAACAGTCACATTTTTGGGCACGTTATGAGAAGAAATAAGCACTCAAACGTATCAAGCATGTATTTTCTAGTCATTCCATTTTAATCTTCCCTAATCTTGACTTACAATTTACTCTTAGGGTAGACGTATCATCGACAGGAATCGGCGGATGTTTAATGCAAGAGAAAAATCACCTTATGCATCCAGTGTTGTACGTCAGCAGGAAACTCACACCACCAGAGGAAAATTACTCAACGCTAGAACGCGAGGCCCTGGCGATTGTATGGTCGGTATACAAACTGCCCAGGTACTTACTGGGCAGAAAATTCATCCTACAAACTGACCACAGACCGCTCACATTCATCCATGCGGCAGCGATGAAGAACGCACGAGTTCATCGATGGAGTATATTGCTGCAGGTGTACGCATTTGTGCCGATCACATACGGGGAGAAGAAAACACCATGCCTGTCAACAACCTACTTTACATACAGGCTCTCTCGCATCTTCATCCACACCTCAACGACACAGTAATTATGTGGATGAAACAGATCTACTTTATTTCAGGCGAACCTGATATATTCATACACGCACACTCAGGCGGTAGCGGCCTGACACAATATACAGTGGTCGCCTTTCTCACACAAAACTGATACGTCTTCAGATATAACTCAACTCTGGCTATCTGTAACATGCGCCATCATAAACTACACATTGGCATTGGGAAAACACACACGTCCTGTCTGGAAGCTGTCCGGTCGCCGTCTCACTAGTTGGCTAGTCTTGTCGTCTTAATCACGTGCGGTCAGCAAAACTCCGTGCTGTCCTGTCCGTCACGTAAATCCAGTAGTCTTGTTCACGTCAACCTTGGGTTGTACTACTGTTTACTCTGTCTACGGGTGTTCTCCCGTGAACTAACGTTCCCCACCCTGTCCTAGGGGTTGGTCCCGCTGTTTTCCTAGATATGACACGTCTGTGTCCCCATCTAAGTCCTGTCTTCTGACTGTTCTAAGTCATAGCTTGTGTTCTGTCTCTGTTCTAACTACTCCCTTGTAGTGGTCCTTATCTACGTCCTATCTGTCCTTAACTCTCTTCTGTCATTTGTCCTATCTCAGTCCTACCTAACACGTTGACAATGACAGACTTTTTGTCCAGAAATTACAAAGGGCATGGCTCCACATGAACAATGAACTTTATTTTGTGTGTTTTAATTAGAGACTTTTTAAAATATAACATCTTATGTGTTGGAGTACAGCGGCGATGTAGCGCCGCAACATTTTTCATGCATGTGTTGTATGCAGGGGGCATGCGTTAGGTTACTTGTGATTACCTGCTGTGGTATTTAATGTGATTGTGAAATGAGCAAGAGATGGAGTATGAGGGAGACATACTTACGGATACCCACGCATCGTTACTTGATCATACATGTAGAGAGGCATTATTCTCCCATCATTGGAAAAATACGTTTTCTTTTGAGGAGAGGTAGTGTAACGTGTATGGCTGTAGGAAAATTTGGGGCGAACGGACTAGTTAAGAATTTTCTAATACTAGCAAGGGTAACTGGGTTAGAGAAGTAATAGGCGGATGTTAGGTCAGAAAGGTTGAGGTAGGAATGCCAAAAACAATGGCGGGCCCTAAACACAATGGAGGGTATATCATGGCGATGTCAGTCTTAGTAACGAAGGCACAGAGGAAAACGTGACAGTAGACTAAGAAACAAAGGAAGACTAGAAATGTAATGTTGGTGGAATGTAGATTAAGGGTGCAAGGTGTTAAATAGTGCGCTTGGTGGGAGGTCCGCAAAGAGGGAATAAAGAAAGAAGTGTGAGCAAATTAAAATCGGTGTGGTAT
This sequence comes from Cepaea nemoralis, assembly GCA_014155875.1. Taxonomy (NCBI): domain Eukaryota; kingdom Metazoa; phylum Mollusca; class Gastropoda; order Stylommatophora; family Helicidae; genus Cepaea; species Cepaea nemoralis. The sequence continues at coordinate 78,168 of JACEFZ010006151.1, read as the reverse complement.
GGGCTGATTGAGGGAGACTGAGTGAGAGCAGTCAGTCTGAGTCCTGAGCAGACAGTGGAGGACTGAGGTCTGGCCCAGTAGAGTTGAGTTGAGTTCGAGCGAAGTCGAGAGAGAAGAGACTCAGAGGAGCTGGTTAGAGTCACGGATGGAGAAGAGTTCAGAACAGTGTAGTGTGTGAGGCCAGTAAGCGTCTATTGTGTGGTCGCAGGACCTTATTGTGTGAAAGAGAAAGATATTTTACTACGGAAGTTTTCCTGATGAGTGAGATGGCATAGTGTTCCATATTGATTTATAGTTGGTGATCAGTCGTTCAACACAACATTCACACTGACATCCTCTAGACACAACCACAACCACTTCTTTATGTCATAACTTTGTGACATTTACGTTCAATAGTTTGTCATTGCTTTCTGAACGACCAGCTCCCACAGCAACACGTTAAAACCCATCGCGACGCGGTCTGCTGCCAAATCGGTTGCAGCTGTATTTCGAACATAGGTAAGCGGGCTATTGAATCGCGTCCGCATGCTCCTAGCCACGGAGACTGGCTGTCCTCATTCTAGCCTTCCAGAAATATTCTGAATCCTGCACCATCTCCCTTGTCCCATGAATGTCCACACCCAGAATATCTTTAATGTCTTGGGTCAACCTTCGTTTTCTTTTTCATTCACTCGCTTTGGGCTCGAGCGTGATCGATACCGAACTGATTTTAGCCGGCCAGTTTTCCCTGTTACCAGTGTGCTCTGCCATCAGGCGAACGTACTCCGATTTCTGAGGTATTTGTAATTTACGTCCCCAAGAAAAGGACTTGAAGTTCAACTGACCGGCGTAGGAAGAGATCCACAAAAGTCGTCCTCAGCGCACCCAAAGTTTAAGAGCGACTTCCGCCAACCGTCGCGAGGGCCAGACTTTGTCTAGTCTTTCGGGAACCACGCCTTCCATTGCTGCTCTTTCTCTCCCATGGTGATGTACCACGGGGTCAAGGTAGCCATTGTGACGTATCACGGAGGCCACGGTACCTATTTTGACGTGTCATGTGGCCGAGGTAGCCATTGTGACGTATCATGTGGCCAAGGCAGCCATTATATGAAAACCAACGCAAGGCAGTCTGCTGCCAAATTGTCCGCAGCTGGATTTCGAAAGCGGTATGCGGGATTACAAATCGCATTCGTAACCTCTTCGCTACATAGCCGACTTAGAGAGATAAAAAAATATATATAAAGGTTAATAATTGTGCTTTATAGATGACGCCAAAGCATTTACTAAAGGGAAGCATAAAATTATCCCAATATTGGAGCTTGTTAAAATTGATGAGAAAAATTGCAGAATAAAGAATAGATGCTAGAAACAAGTAGCCGCAATGAAAATGGGAAATAAAGAGGGCAATAATGAACAGATAAAGTAAGGCGTTTAACCAGGATGTGTTTTGTCACCGGATCTATTCTACTGTATAAGGGGGGGGGGGGGGAATAATGGGACAAGCTAGAAATAGACTAGGGTTATAAAATAAACATGTTTTGTTATGCAGACGACACAGTATTGACAAATGACAACACAACAGATCTGCAACTGTTTGGCGCTTTGGGCATACCAAGATATACGCATATTTTTGTAGATCAGACTTTGGGCATACAATGATAGACACATATGTTTGTAGATCAAGCTTTGGGCATTCCATGATATACGCATATTTTTGTAGATCAGACTTTGGGCATACAATGATAGACACATATGTTTGTAGATCAAGCTTTGGGCATACAATGATAGACACATATGTTTGTAGATCAGACTTTGGCAAACAGTGATAGACACATATGTTTGTAGATCAAGCTTTGGGCATACAATGATAGACACATATGTTTGTAGATCAAGCTTTGAGCATACAATGATAGACACATGTTTGTAGATCAGACTTTGGCAAACAGTGATAGACACATAGGTTTGTAGATCAAGCTTTGGGCATACAATGATAGACACATAGGTTTGTAGATCAGACTTTGGCAAACAGTGATAGACACATATGTTTGTAGATCAAGCTTTGGGCATACAATGATAGACACATGTTTGTAGATCAGACTTTGGCATACAGTGATAGACACATATGTTTGTAGATCAAGCTTTGGGCATACAATGATAGACACATAGGTTTGTAGATCAGACTTTGGGCATACAATGATAGACACATAGGTTTGTAGATCAAGCTTGGGCAATAACAGTGACAGACACATAGGTTTGTAGATCAAGCTTTGGAGCATACAATGATAGACACATATGTTTGTAGATCAGACTTTAGCAATACAGTGATAGACACATAGGTTTGTAGATCAAGCTTTGGGCATACAATGATAGACACATATGTTTGTAGATCAGACTTTGGGCATACAATGATAGACACATATGTTTGTAGATCAGACTTTGGGCATACAATGATAGACACATAGGTTTGCAGATCAGACTTTAGCAAACAGTGATAGACACATATGTTTGTAGATCAAGCTTTGGGCATACAATGATAGACACATATGTTTGTAGATCAGACTTTAGCAAACAGTGATAGACACATATGTTTGTAGATCAAGCTTTGGGCATACAATGATAGACACATATGTTTGTAGATCAGACTTTGGCAAACAGTGATAGACACATATGTTTGTAGATCAAGCTTTGGGCATACAATGATAGACACATATGTTTGTAGATCAAGCTTTGGGCATACAATGATAGACACATATGTTTGTAGATCAAGCTTTGAGCATACAATGATAGACACATGTTTGTAGATCAGACTTTGGCAAACAGTGATAGACACATATGTTTTTAGATCAAGATTTGGGCATACAATGATAGACACATGTTTGTAGATCAGACTTTGGCAAACAGTGATTGTCACCAACTGGCTTGAGGTAGCTCCCGGTTGGGCAACCACTCAGCCAAAATCATTTTCTTCTACTGGTGGTTATTTCTGGATACAGTTTGAGATCCCCTAACTCTGTCAGAAGGTACTAATTACCACTGACTAATCCCAGAGAGAAAACGTGGAACAAATGTCTGTTATGCTGATTTAAGACACTGTCCCTGATACTCAAGAAAACAGCCAAGAAGTGGCTCGTTGAAGATAGAATATATCTATATAGTTTTGGCTGTACTTGGTATCACCAGAAGTGAGAAAGGAGGAGTTAAGACATGCAACGTAATCTGGTTACTTATGACTGCATAGGCAAGATACCTCCCGGACATAGATTCCCACTTCTGGACAATATGTGCGAACCCCCACTAAATGATACAATAATGTGTGTACTTGATTACGCTACACAAACATTTATAAACATTTAGAATTATACAGACAACTGAGTTTAAAATACAACAACTGTGTTTATTATTGCTATTGATGATCATATGATGCTGATGATTATATTATGGTATACGTAACTTAAGAGGTCACATAGGTCATGCTTCCCCCAGTGAGACGCAGTTCACTGTCAGATTGAAGGAGTCCAAATTGGTCCCTCACAAGGCTAAGTCACTTCCTGATATGGGTTGTTGACTGTCCATTGCTCCTAAGAGATCTGGAATGAAACGAACGGAGATGGGTAGTATCTACGTCTACACATCTCAAACACATATGTCTATACATTCATATAAACATACATTCAAGTCATAATATATGATGGTATGATGATATATATGATGGCATGTTACATAAACATATATCAGTTCTAAATAAATAAATATATATGTATATATTCATAAAACTATTTAGAACATCTATAGCTCAAAACATACATATTCATATACATTTATGTAATGGAGTGTTTCCCATATAAGTTCACCTCACTTAAACTCTCCCTTTCTGATTCATTCATACTGTCTTGTCGGAAGGACTGGTCGCACAGTCCTGTCGAACATTAAATGCCTTCCCTGAATCTGTCTGGGATATTGAATGTCCTAAGTCATGTCTGTCCTCATGCAGACATCATGCAGACAAGGTGAACTGGTGCCATTCCTCAAACCAAGTGGTTTCACCACAATCTTGGTAGGCACTCAAAGTGTTGGTCCAAATAATCAATGTTAATTGGACGCTATCAAGAGACTGGTAGCTCTCAGGAATTTCTCCTAAGTAGTCAGTCTCCCCAATGTTTAACATCATACAGGATGAATCTAAATGCATCTCCTGTACATGAATAAGCCACACGCTCATGTAGCTTGGATAATGGATTTCTCCAAATTGTCACATACAACAAATCAGACAACCAAGTAGTGAATGCAAGAAGAAAATAGTTCTCAGTGAAATCGTAAAGCTAGAACTGGAACATTAAGTACAAAGAAAATCCACGAGTGTAAAGTTGGGGAGAATATGTAAAAACAGGAAACTACACAAGCCTTCAGACTAGCAGACAAACTAATCAGAATAATGGTTTACCTGGTTTATAGCTAGGAAATTCCATCATAATACTTCGTACAGAAGTCCAACAGAACGAAATGTTAATATTTCTCCAGTAGGTATCCTAAGAATGCTATTGTGAATTTGCGTCTGAAGTCTTGCTGGCCATGCATGTAGTTTTATTCTATTCAATTCCTGGCTAGTTTCCAGGTTGGTTAATTAATATGTCCCATTTTCATTAACTCCGCCTATTTTTCCATGTAAGATGGTTTACCCAGATGGATTAAGTGCCAAATTCTTTTCACCCCTCCTCCTTTCCTGTGGACGGTAGTTTCATTGTCAATCAAATTGACCGATGCCCCGCCACATTCCTGAAACAATGAATTGGCCCCTGCAACAGACGTTGCGTCATTACATTCCAATCTGCTGTTAACACCCGCCTTCCTGGGTTGCTGGAAAAAAGGTGTCAGCCATGTGTTCCTACTTTGCCGCTGTATTGCAGTGAGGTGTTAGGCATCTGGTTCTAATTTCTCCCTTGTGGTGGCAATTACAGACATTGTCCTGGCTCCACAAAGTCTGGACTTTTAGATAAGGTGTTAGGCCTGCATTATATTGCCGTCTTGGGATCACACGGGGTTTTCCCCTGAGTAGCACTGCCATGTATTATTTCAGACGGGTCTGGCTGACCCTCTTATCTCCCATTCTGCCGTGGCTGGTTCACACGTTAGGTCCTGTTGAACAGTCCCTATTCCAACCGCAGGCTTGTAAACTAACACGTCAATCTCAACTGACTGGCTCCGCGATGTCTGGTTGATCAGAACATCAAAGGGAAAATCTCTTAGATGTAGAGACCAGACATTGCTTTGATCTACCAATGTAGTAAAAATGATAGTGCGGGCTCTAAGTGACTCTGTATTTTTCTCTTACGTTTTTATCCTCTTCTGGGGAACGTTTATTCTTTTAGAGAATTTTAGAAAAATATTGTGGGCTCTGTACTTCCTTGAAAACTTGGGTAATTATGATGCTGCCGGGGCTGCCCCGTCACAGTGATAGACACATATGTTTGTAGATCAAGCTTTGGGCATACAATGATAGACACATATGTTTGTAGATCAGACTTTGGCAAACAGTGATAGACACATATGTTTGTAGATCAAGCTTTGGGCATACAATGATAGACACATAGGTTTGTAGATCAAGCTTTGGGCATACAATGATAGACACATAGGTTTGTAGATCAAGCTTTGGGCATACAATGATAGACACATGTTTGTAGATCAGACTTTGGCAAACAGTGATAAACACATATGTTTGTAGATCAAGCTTTGGGCATACAATGATAGACACATGTTTGTAGATCAGACTTTGGCAAACAGTGATAGACACATATGTTTGTAGATCAAGCTTTGGGCATACAATGATAGACACATATGTTTGTAGATCAGACTTTAGCAAACAGTGATAGACACATATGTTTGTAGATCAAGCTTTGGGCATACAATGATAGACACATATGTTTGTAGATCATACTTTGGCAAACAGTGATAGACACATATGTTTGTAGATCAAGCTTTGGGCAAACAGTGATAGACACATAGGTTTGTAGATCAAGCTTTGGGCATACAATGATAGACACATAGGTTTGTAGATCAAGCTTTGGGCATACAATGATAGACACATATGTTTGTAGATCAGACTTTGGCAAACAGTGATAGACACATATGTTTGTAGATCAAGCTCTGGGCAAACAGTGATAGACACATAGGTTTGTAGATCAAGCTTTGGGCATACAATGATAGACACATAGGTTTGTAGATCAAGCTTTGGGCATACAATGATAGACACATGTTTGTAGATCAGACTTTGGCAGACAGTGATAGACACATATGTTTGTAGATCAAGCTTTGGGCATACAATGATAGACACATGTTTGTAGATCAAGCTTTGGGCATACAATGATAGACACATAGGTTTGTAGATCAAGCTTTGGGCATACAATGATAGACACATAGGTTTGTAGATCAAGCTTTGGGCATACAGTGATAGACACATAGGTTTGTAGATCAAGCTTTGGGCATACAATGATAGACACATAGGTTTGTAGATCAGACTTTGGGCATACAATGATAGACACATAGGTTTGTAGATCAAGCTTTGGGCATACAATGACAGACACATATGTTTGTAGATCAGACTTTGGGCATACAATGATAGACACATATGTTTGTAGATCAGACTTTGGGCATACAATGATAGACACATAGGTTTGTAGATCAGACTTTAGCAAACAGTGATAGACACATATGTTTGTAGATCAAGCTTTGGGCATACAATGATAGACACATATGTTTGTAGATCAGACTTTAGCAGACAGTGATAGACACATATGTTTGTAGATCAAGCTTTGGGCATACAATGATAGACACATATGTTTGTAGATCAGGCTTTGGCAAACAGTGATAGACACATATGTTTGTAGATCAAGCTTTGGGCATACAATGATAGACACATAGGTTTGTAGATCAAGCTTTGGGCATACAATGATAGACACATATGTTTGTAGATCAAGCATTGAGCATACAATGATAGACACATGTTTGTAGATCAGACTTTGGCAAACAGTGATAGACACATATGTTTGTAGATCAAGCTTTGGGCATACAATGATAGACACATATGTTTGTAGATCAGACTTTAGCAAACAATGATAGACACATATGTTTGTAGATCAAGCTTTGGGCATACAATGATAGACACATATGTTTGTAGATCAGACTTTGGTCATACAATGATAGACACATGTTTGTAGATCAAGCTAACTCGCTGGATGATGTAGTCAACATTAAATCGGCCGGCTTTTACTCCCAAATACATTTCGTGGTACCCATGTTAGGCTATGACGAGCTTAACGATCCGAATCCACCCCCATGCAGCTCGAACCCTGACCCCTCGAGTCGGTAGGCGAGAGTCTAGCCAATAGGCCACAGCGGCTGCCATTGTGATAATAAAGAGTTTCTTAAATATCAGAAAAACAGAAACAGAAAGATGGCATCTCATCTACAGGATCTACAACATTTAGTAGATGCGGATGTTGCACACAGTGAACAAATACTGTAGAATTACATTGTAAGAAGACACAGACTATGGTCGTCACTAAAAAAAAAAAAACCCACAATGTAACAGGTGAGGGCTTCATATGAAAACCTTAAATTTTTTCGGGTGAATATATTCTGAAAAAGTACAAAACTAATATATCATTTTTCGATGTAGTCACCACTAACTTTCTAGTCTTCCAGCGTTGATAACGTGCTTGGATTCCTTGAGAAAAAATGCTCTTGGTCGCGTGTGTAACCACTTGTGCACCCACCTGCTGTACCTCTTTATCGGAGCCGAAAAGTTTTGAAACTTCCTACTCCACTCATACACTTGCTGAACTGACAGAAATGCATTACAACACTGGACCTTCATTCGCCGATGAATTTCTATAGATTTCACCCCTTCGCTGATTTTTTTTTTCTTCTTAAAAACGGATGACAGAAAGTTGCTCCTCTTTGGTGAATGTCAAAAGTGGAGCGGTTACCTTTAAACTGTCCTTATTACGTCAACGTGTTCGTCTCCACCGCGATGTCACCTACTCATCACTCTTGATATCCTTAACAACATTACTGACGGATTACAAGACAATGACATGGTTATTGTAATTTCTTTCACACATTTATGGTTTTGATTTGAAGCCCTCTCATATAAGGATAAATGAGAATATTCTTAAACAAATGAATCTATACAACAATCTCAGAACAATCCTAACATCTGATGGGAGATGCCTTGAAGAGATTAAAACAAGAAACGCTATGATAAAGGTAGCCTTTTGCAAGATGGAAAGCATTGTAGCGTAGCGCTAGCTATTTGATAGATTTCACACTCAAAGTAGCGACAATTAGACTTTCAGAAATAGAAAGACTATTCACTGCCGAAGACAAGATCAAAAGGCTCGTGAATCTAGGCCGTATGAAATTATCGGCCCAAGAAATGATCAAGTATTCTAACAGTGTCCAGGCTAAGAAAGGTAAGGTTGACAGCAATACTTTAAATACAGATTGCAGATCTATTTATCCTGCTACATGTGTCTGGGAAGTAAAGAAGCCCCCAAGTCTTGCACTGTCTCACTACAAGGAGATAGACAAGACTATACACATTCAGTACAATCTTTCACTTTGTCACTCGATAGCACTTAAGTAAACTTATAACAGAGTCGTTAGTTAGAAATTTCCAAACTACACTCAAATGGTTTATTTTATATAATTTTGATGTTTCTTGTTCTGTCCTATTCTTGAAAAATAGATATATTTTACTGAGCCAACATACTCGGTCTCTAATCACTTTAAGATGCTAATGATGCAATGGTCCGATATAGGTCTCCTGGCATAGGAAGGGTTTGCCAGGCACTTAGCTGCTTCTCTCCTCGTTCCAAGATCGTCTGTACTAGCCACTGCTTCACTTCTCGTGGTGCTGGTCCACTACAATTTGTCTTTGAGGATGGCACTGTGAATAGTGCCTCGTATATAACTAATGTCTTTCCATCTTATTTAGTTTTTATCACCAAGGTTGTTGAACCTGTGTTCTCCCAAAACCGATAAACTTCTACTGGCAACTCTAGACTGATATTTAAAAAAACAATCACAGGTTTCATTGCTGCTCTCTGGCAGCTAAGTTTAGTCCTATGAATTTGTAGACTATTGTTATTATGTTATTTGTTGGTTGGGCGATCCTTGTGATGAGTATGGCAATGATGGCGTTGGTGGTGACACAACAATCCAGTTTTATTAATCTGCCGACCTCTGTACCTCAGCTGGCCTTGATATTAAACAGTTGTGGTGCAATGCAACCATTGATGAAATATAAAATATTTTCTGTCTCGCTTTTTAGCTAGAGCTTTCAAAATGTCGACCGGCTGAATTGGCTGTTTCACGAGGTACTAGCCATAAGACTGTAGCCTATTTGGCACTTTGACTACCCTGGCCATTTTGCTTGGTTGTCTCTGTTCGACCAAACTACATAAAACCCGTAAACTAAACTAGTATTACGTTACTTGTAAACGGTTTGTGGTTGCCTGCAAACAGCTATATAATGTTATTTTAATTATATGCAAGACGCTGCGGTTTTCTAACCCGCTTTGTTACAGAGGCCCCCCCCCCCCCCCCCCCCCCCGTTTAAAAAAACAAGTACGAGGATCGGATGTTTTTTCCAAATTTAGAAAACCGTCTCGTTTGCTAGTGTTAATGCTAACCCTAGCAGTTGGAGTTATCTGTGGGCGTAGCATCTGCCTTCCCTTCGGTAGAATGTTGCCTAATTAACAGAACTGCGCTTCATTCCCCATGCATCTCCTAAGAGATCTTCTCGCCTGGTGTCTTTTCCATGGAGACTTCCTCCAGTAGTTCCCTTGCGGTCTGACAAGGAGTCCCCAGTCTTTAGTTGATAGGGGTCCGTCCATCACAATTGCTTGTCCTCGACCCAGTCTTTCCTGAGACTCTGATGTCTGTGAATTCCAGCTTTGCTTTCTCTCTTTTCTCTACGACGTCTCCAAAGATGATGGGAGTTCAGCTTCACTGTCTTCCTTTTGTATGGTGGGGTTGCTATTCCTTCCGGAATGTCCTTCTGTTACTCGTCACCATTATACTCAGCAGATGTAATGGTGGGTCTGAATTTTTTTTCAGAAAATTTTCTTAGTAAATTCACATAGAACATGGGGTGTAACATGCGGTTTTCTAAACCCGCTTTGCTACAATTATACTGACCAATAAAATGAGGTCAATTGCACCTAGAAAATGAGTGTTGATGTGCTACATAGAACCTACTCTTTTGTAAGGATGTGAAGCGTGGACATTGAGCTGACAAGCTGAAAAACATCAAATGGCAGTGGAAATGTGGTTTATGGGGAAAATGCAAAGAATATCATGAACAGGCAGAAAAACCAATGAGCAAGTCCTACAGGGAGCAAATGAAAACCGTAAACTGGTTAGTGAAATTAGGAGCAGACAGTCAACATGTTTTGGGCACGTTATAAGAAGAAATAAACTAGAGAACGTGGTCACACCTGGAAATATTGATGGGGAAGGAACAAGAGGAAAACAGTGAAGTAAATATCTGAATAGCTAGGTCGAGACAAGCACACAGAACTGATCCACGACTCCAGTGATCGTGTGAGATGGCGAAACATGACCGCCCATGCTTATCGGCATAGCACATGATGATAATGAATATTTTGCCTCAAATAAAGAAGTAGAGATCTCGCTGAGTAGGGAGATCTCCTTTGTGCTCCCTTTCACTGAGCGCTGACTGAATTCGATATGCGTGACATAAAAGTTATATGTTAAGTTGCTAACCGTTGTCAGGTTGCTTCTTTAAAGATTGAGCACAATCCACTACTGGCAGCGCTGATAGTATTCCAGTACGAGCATAAGGCCTATCTACACCAGACTCGAGTTTCGCTCTCGTTTTAGCTAATCAGTAATGTATGTCCCTGACTGGACCCGGATCACTGGCGTGTGAGGCGGGTGTGTAACCACTAGACCACGCTAGACGCGACCAAATTATCGCACTATAATATCACAAAGTGGCACATCGTAGGCTATAGCTCAAAATTTGCCCGATCGCCGCAACTGACATCCGTCAATCAATGTGACCCCGAATGATCAGGTCTTCTCGAACTGGGGCACACCAGGCGCTTAAAGTCCAGCGAGCAATGAACAAATCCGGAAGCAACCAAACAAATCAAGTTGATTCTTTGTCAGGGAAGAGAACAGATGGACCGTGTGTGCTGTACAATCCTAGAAAATTGTTTCTCTGGAAGAGTGACCAGTTCCATTTAGGATTATTGTTCTGTTAGCCAGGTAAGCATATTCTCTACCATCCTAGGTGGCTATCCTGACCTAACATCCCGTTTCCCGTGAAGGAACGAATAAATTAAAGTTCTGTCGTTTCATTTCTGCCCTGGAAGGCCAATCGTTGGTTAGATCGGGTGGAAAAATAGCTGGTGGTCTTTCAACATTCTGTTCTATTAGCTTTCTTGAACTCTTTAGGATCCTGAAGCTTGTAAGAGGTAGACTATCGCAAGAACTCACTTGAAATCTAACTCTACGGGTGAATATAAATCGTTTGACTCCTTTCTCTGGGAGTTTAGTGAAATTCAGCTTCTCGTCATCTTGTGGCGTGCCGTAACCCGGAGATTTCTATCTACTCTGTTTCCTTGGGTTACTTGTTGCATCTGTTTACTTATTTTTGGGTAAAACATACTATGAGGACTGGCTCTGAGAGGAGGATACGTTAGTATCACTGCTACGATTATATGTAGGATTACTATCGAAGGCCAATGGTTCTTTGTCTTTTATCATTCTCGTACAGTTATCTCTTGTCAGGAGGAATGGGGTCTGGTTGTGGCAGATCGTCTGTTGATCTGTTCTTTTCGATCTGAAGGAGGTCTTGAGTTGAATCATAATGAATGGTTAGGGTGAACGTCAGGGCAAGGCTGGAAGTACTCACCTGGTTCTCCTTTTTGTCGATTGCAGGATTCCCCCTTTTTCTACAACTCGGTTATTCAAACTCAATTTAAAACAATCAACACAAGTGTACTATCAATGCGTGCAGAAGGCCGGATTGGTCAGCATCCTAAGAAAATCACCACAAAGTGGCTGTGTTGAAGACTGTGCTGTGTTGAAGACTGTGCTGTGTTGAAGACTGTGCTGTGTTGAAGACTGTGCTGTGTTGAAGACTGTGCTGTGTTGAAGACTGTGCTGTGTTGAAGACTGTGCTGTGTTGAAGACTGTGCTGTGTTGAAGACTGTGCTGTGTTGAAGACTGTGCTGTGTTGAAGACTGTGCTGTGTTGAAGACTGTGCTGTGTTGAAGACTGTGCTGTGTTTAAGTGAACGTCAACCTACATCTGTATACCTACATATCATCAGTTCAAGGGAGCGGAGGCTGCGGTGGTGACCCTGTTTCTCAGTTACTGCAGAGTTCAGACACCCACAAACATTCACTGACAACATTCAACTTAATACACCCCCTGATATGGACGCTCACTTCCAGACACTATCAATTCCCAATCAGACAGATTCAATTCATGGACCATTTCCATTACGATCTGCACAGTTATTCTCACTCTTGTCTAATTAGTCTTTATTAAAATACTCTTGTTATAATTTCAGCATACTTTATTTGTTATTTCAGTGAAGGCGATGGAATTTGTGTCTCAACTGGTCTATGCCAAGTCTGACTCGGATCTTGATGAATGTGTTCGTCTAAATATCTTTCTATTCCTCACTTATCTAATCAATGTGCAACGTTCCCCCGGGTGTTGATATTGTCAAATCGTTTGTCTGAGAGTGTGACGGAAAGAGTAGGACAATTATCTTGTAAGCCAGTGGTTCTTAACCTTTTTTGGCCCGTGCCCCCCTTCACCGTATTATCAGAACGTCACCCCCCCCCCTTTCATATTTCCTATCTAAAAATTCCCCCACCCCTATACAGTATACGTAAAAATGTAAGGTAAATTTAATAGCACATACTAAAACAAGTCTAGACATCCACATAAAACATGATTTGTGGGTCTACTTCTTCTTCTTCTTCAGCGTTCCGAGCCATTGAGGTTCTTTGCTGCAGATAGAATCCGTCTCCAATCGTCTCTCTGGTTGACCTTCTCTTGCCAGTCGTTGATTCCAAGTGCTTGTAGGTCTGTATATATATTATCTCTCCACCGTCTTCTTGGTCTACCTCGGGGTCTACGGTCATTTATTTCCTGTGTGTAAGTGAGTTTTGTTTCCCTATTATCTTCCATTCTTTCTATATGCCCCAGCCATTGTAGTCTATTAGCCTTCATGATACCAGTGATTAGTGAGGACTTAAACAGATCATAAATGTCTTTGTTACTTCTTCTTTTCCACTCTCCACTTTGTGTACCCCTAATGGGTCCAAAGATGCGTCTTAAAACTTTGTTCTCAAAGGTTTGTAGCAAGGCTTCGTCTCCCTGTCTCTTATACACATCTCTCCTTTCGTTGTACTCCAGGTTTCAAGAACTCTTCTTCAGCGTTCCGAGCCATTGAGGTTCTTTGCTGCAGATACAATCCGTCTCCATTCGTCTCTCTGGTTGACCTTCTCTTGCCAGTCGTTGATTCCAAGTGCTTGTAGGTCTGTGTATATATATATTATCTCTCCACCGTCTTCTTGGTCTACCTCGGGGTCTACGGTCATTTATTTCCTGTGTGTAAGCGAGTTTTGTTTCTCTATTATCTTCCATTCTTTCTATATGCCCCAGCCATTGTAGTCTATTAGCCTTCATGATACCAGTGATTAGTGGGGACTTAAACAGATCATAAATGTCTTTGTTACTTCTTCTTTTCCACTCTCCACTTTGTGTATCCCTAATGGGTCCAAAGATGCGTCTTAAAACTTTGTTCTCAAAGGTTTGTAGCAAGGCTTCGTCTCCTTTCGTTGTACTCCAGGTTTCAGAGCCATACAGCACAACTGGTCTGATCAGTGTTTTGTATATTGTGATCTTGGTGTTACGAGATAGCGCCTTTGATTTTAGTAGATGTTGTAGTGCATAGTATATCTTATTTCCAGAATTGATTCTAGTTTGTATTTCTTCCCTTATGATGTTGGAGCAGTTGAAGATTGTACCCAGGTATTTGTATGTTTCCGTTCTTTTAATGGTCATATTATCTATTTGTATGTGGCCAGAGTTTTTAGCCATTCCTTCTCTTGAAATTACCATATATTCTGTCTTATCTTGGGTCTACTGACTTTATCAAATGAATTTTAGAAGGATGAGACGTACTTAACTGTAAAGCATGAAGGGAAAAAACAATATCAAGTAATCGGTTCTTGTATTAACGCGATCTTGAAATGGTCTTCATTCCCCCCCCCCCCCCCCGCCCCCCCCCCCCTGGAAACCATAACATTTCCCCTGGGGGTAATTCCCCACCGGTTGAGAACCACTGTTGTAAGCTATTTCTAGGAAATATTCACCTATCCGGGATTGGATCAATGGATCTCTTGGGATCATGTGACATTCCCAACTGTTCTCTCATTGTTCTGTAGTTTCAAATTGTTCTGTTGTTTCATCACATTATTCTGTTGCTTCATATTGTTCTGTTGTTTCCCATGTTCTGTTATTTCACATTGTTCTATTGTTTAATATTGTTCTGTGGTTTCACATTGCTCTGTTGCTTCATATCACTCCGTGGTACACTTTATTCTGTTGTTTCCCAGTGTTCTGTTGTTTCATATTGTTATGTGATTTAATATTGTTCTGTTGTTTCAAATTGTTCTGTTGTTTCATATTGTTCTGTTGTTTCACATTGTTCTGTTGTTTCATATTGTTCTACTGTTTCATATTGTTCTGTTGTTTCATATTGTTCTGTTGTTTCATATCGTTCCACTGTTTCATATTGTTCTACTGTTCCATATTGTTTTGTTGTTTTACATTGTTCTGTTGTTTCATATTGTTCTGTGGTTTCATATTGTTCTGTTGTTTCATATTGTTCTGTTGTTTCATATTGTTCTGTTGTTTCATATTGTTCTGTTGTTTCATATTGTTCTGTTGTTCCATATTGTTCTGTTGTTTTACATTGTTCTGTTGTTTCATATTGTTCTGTTGTTTCATATTGTTCTGTTGTTTCACATTGTTCTGTTGTTCCATATTGTTCTACTGTTTCATATTGTTCTACTGTTTCACATTGTTCTGTTGTTTCACATTGTTCTGTTGTTCCATATTGTTCTGTTGTTTTACATTGTTCTGTTGTTTCATATTGTTCTGTTGTTTCATATTGTTCTGTTGTTCCATATTGTTCTGTTGTTTCACATTGTTCTGTTGTTTCATATTGTTCTGTTGTTTCATATTGTTCTACTGTTTCACATTGTTCTGTTGTTCCATATTGTTCTGTTGTTTTAAATTGTTCTGTTGTTTCATATTGTTCTGTTGTTTCATATTGTTCTGTTGTTCCATATTGTTCTACTGTTTCATATTGTTCTACTGTTTCACATTGTTCTGTTGTTCCATATTGTTCTGCTGTTTCACATTGTTCTGTTGTTTTACATTGTTCTGTTGTTTTACATTGTTCTGTTGTTTCATATTGTTCTGTTGTTTCATATTGTTCTGTTGTTTCACATTGTTCTGTTGTTTTATATTGTTCTACTGTTTTACATTGTTCTGTTGTTTCATATTGTTCTACTGTTTCATATTGTTCTGTTGTTTTACATTGTTCTGTTGTTTCACATTGTTCTGTTGTTCCATATTGTTCTGTTGTTCCATATTGTTCTGTTGTTTCATATTGTTCTCTTGTTTCACATTGTTCTGTTGTTTCATATTGTTCTGTTGTTTCATATTGTTCTGTTGTTGTACATTGTTCTGTTGTTTAATATTGTTCTGTTGTTTTACATTGTTCTGTTGTTTCATATTGTTCTGCTGTTTAATATTGTTCTGTTGTTTTACATTGTTCTGTTGTTTCACATTGTTCTGTTGTTCCATATTGTTCTGTTGTTTCATATTGTTCTGTTGTTTCACATTGTTCTGTTGTTTCATATTGTTCTACTGTTTCATATTGTTCTACTGTTTCACATTGTTCTGTTGTTGTACATTGTTCTTCTTCTTCTTCTTCTTCGTTCATCCGGAGTTTTTTTTCGGATGTGATTGCGTTGTGCCTGTTTACAGCAGAGCTGCGTTCTTGCGCCGTTAGGCCGACACATCCGACTTCTGCGGGCATTTGTTGACCGGGTTAACCTTCCCGGGGGTTTCTTAGGACGTTTGACTCTCACTGTTGTGGTGTTATCCCCCATCCCAGCTGGTCCA
This sequence comes from Cepaea nemoralis, assembly GCA_014155875.1. NCBI lineage: Eukaryota > Metazoa > Mollusca > Gastropoda > Stylommatophora > Helicidae > Cepaea > Cepaea nemoralis. Next base: position 61,944 of record JACEFZ010006151.1, on the reverse strand, counting down.
TATAGAACAGCCAAAGATCCTGGTCAGCCCTCAAGGGAAGGCAGGGGCAGACCATGGGCATTCCCCGCCATCCAAGGAGGCTTCCATAATTGCAGAGCCGATACATAGCGCTCTGGTACTGGGCTCACCCAAGGAATCGTCACGTCCTGCACATGGCTGCTTAGCCTCACTTCCGTATATTGGGCCTTCCGTTCACCATAGGCTGTTCCTCCGGAAACCAGAAGTATGCAGTCTGCAGATGACATCCACACAGTGAGCTTTCGATTCGGACTTTCCATGTAATGGATTTGCTATCCAAGCAATATTCCATTTCGTGCCACTAGGACACTTTTCCACCTTTTATGAAGAACACACAGTGGGCTTTAGATACGGACTTTCCACGTAATGGATTTGCTATCCAAGCAATATTCCATTTCATGCCACTAGGACACTTTTCCACCTTTTATGAAGCCCACACAATGGGCTTTTGATTCGGACTTTCCACGTAATGGATTTGCTATCCAAGCAATATTCCATTTCGTGCCACTAGGACACTTTTCCACCTTTTATGAAGCCCACACAGCGAGCTTTCGATTTGGACTTTCCACATAATGGATTTGCTATCCAAGCAATATTCCATTACATGCCTCTGGGTCTTCATGCACCTTTAAATGTCAACCTGTATGTAGTTAAAGTAAGCTGCGGTCAACTTGAGCTTGTTGATATCTCCATAGAGCTTGTCCTCAAATGAAGCAGGTGTGGGCCAAAATATCTTTCTCTGTTCTGCATACGTTGGGCAATCCTGCAGCAAATGTTTTGCTGTCATTTTTCCAGTTCTACAATTACATTCATCGGTATCTCCTATCTTTAGTTTATTGAACAAGTGGTATTTCAGCCTGTTATGTCCTGTGCGGAGTCTGAAGATTGCTACTTGTTCTCTTCGGTCGAGTTTGTAATATGCATCATCCTTCTGATGGCCTGGATGCTCAGATTCCCATTTGGTTCTATAAGTGCTTTTTATCAACCTCTTTGCCTCATTATAGGTTATGTCTATGTCAGGCTGTGGTAGTCGTCCGCCCTCTTTTGCCAGTCTGTCAGCCTCTTCGTTTCCAGGTATACTGCAATGTGATGGGATCCACTGTATTACAACTTTTTTGGATTTCTGGCATAGACCATGGAGTGCTGCTCTTAGGTCAGTTAGTTCTGTGCTGTTATTGCTCTTGAGTATTGAGACAGCTGACTTTGCATCTGTGAAGATAGCTATTTGCTTCTCTTTATTTTCCTCCATCAGGAGCATTTCTGCTGCAGTTTTCAAAGCCTCTACCTCCGCTTTGAAGTTACTTGAAAATTTTCCAGTTGCCATTGAATGTGTTTTTTTCACTCCATTTTTTAAATTTAGGAGAATTCCTCCTCCTCCATTCTCTATTGAATTTTTGGCTGATCCATCTGTATATGCATGGGTCCAATTCCTGCTTGGGTAATGTTCTTTTATGTAGTTTAGGGTTATTTCTCTTCTTTCGGTTTCATGCTGAGTGTTCTTTTTCTCAATACCAGGAATGTTTTCTATCATCTCAGGCAGTTGCTGCTGTCTCCAAGCTGGGAACTTGTGTGCATTGTGTATGGGCTTGACTGTTGATATGTTAAGTATAGGATCTGCCCTAATCCTTCGTTTTGCAGTTTCTACAAAGTTGCTACGCTTCAGTCTTCCCTTTCCAAAACCATTAAATCTGTTGTACATAGGGTGGTCTGTCAATCTTCTAAATTTTTCTGCTTGTTGCTGGGCTCTGCTATCTCTTCTATCCTGCATTGGTTGTAAACAAGTGATCTTTTCTAGTTCATTAATAGGCGTTGTCTTCAGGCTTCCAGTTATGATTCGCATTCCTTGGTTTTGGACTCTACTTATTTTGTTAAAGTTTGACTTAGCTGCTGTTGCCCAAGCTGCAATGCCATATTCCAGTACTGGCCTCACCCGTCCAGTATATAACTTCTTGAGAACTTTCTCATCTGCTCCCCACGTTGTACCAGCAAGCTTTTTCATGATTGCCATTCTCTGCCTTGCTCTTGTTCGATTTTTCTCAACCTGTGTCTTCCATGTCAGGGCGACGATCAAAGGTGACTCCTAGATAGTTTGGATTTTCTTCATGGCGCAATATTTTTCCATTCAATACCAGCTTAGGTTGCTGAGTTTTATTTGAGAGGGAGAACACTGTGCATGTTGTTTTCTCCTCACTTATCTTCACTAGCCATGATTTTGACCAGTCCTCTAGCGCTAATAAGGCTTGCTGTATTCTGCTGTTAGCTGTACTAATATATTCTTCAGATGTCCATATGGCTAGGTCATCTGCAAAGGAGGATGTGTGTACTCTGGCTGGAAAATTTTCTGTGATGTCATTTATATATGCTAGGAATAATGTTGGTGAAAGAACTCCTCCTTGGGGGACACCTTGCTCCAGCAGCATCATTTTGCTTGTTTGTCCTTGTACTTTTGTCCTGGCAGTTCTGTTCTCAAGGTAGTGGCTGATCCATTTATACATTTTTCCACAACATGCATGTTTTGCAGTTTTACTTTCAGTCCTTCCTTCCATACTTTATCAAATGCTTTTTCTAAATCTATCCAGACTGCTAGTGTGTGCTTTTTCTCTTGGAAGGCATCCTCTATTTCCTGAGCTATATAGGTTATTTGATCTTCAGTGGATCTGTACTTTCTGAATCCTGCTTGGTGTGGTGTTAAGAGTTTGTTTTCTTCCAGATGCCATGTTAGCCTGCCATTGATAATGCGTTCCATTAATTTTCCTACACAGCTCAGTAGACTGATAGGTCGATAGCCATTTGGTTCTTCCAGGTCTTTTCCTTTCTTTGGGACTGGTATTAGTATAGCTTCCTTCCATGCCTGTGGGACTATTCCTCTCTTCCAGCTGTTATTTAGGACTGCTAGTAGTTTCTTCTTTGCCTTGGTGCCTAGTCCTATTAGCATTTCATTTGTGATTCCATCCTTTCCTGGTGATTTCTTCTTTTTTAGGGTATTCATTGCCTGTTCCATTTCTTCCATTGTTAGATTTGCCATCATATATTCTGCTGCTGTCTCTGTATTTCTATGATGTGTCTGTTTGTCTTTGATTGCTTTCTTCTGTTCGGTTGTAATATCAATGTGGTTTGCATTTGCATAGTGTTCCATTAGTGCATTTGCAGCCTTTTTGCCTGTAAGCAAGGCATTTCCTTGTTTAATTGTTATTTGTTTGTTTCTAGGTCCTTCATTGTTCATGGCTTTCACTAGTTTCCATAGTTTGTTTCCATCCCTGTCAAAATTCAGGTTTTCTGTTTTTTCCCTCCAACAATCTCTTGTTGTTTGATTTACTGTTCTTTTATATTTTGCTGAGATGGCTTTGAGAGAGATGTTTGCTTCAATTGTTTGTTCTCTCTCTGCTGTCTTCCTGGCATCTTCAACTTTGTCCTCCAAACTTTGTAGTTCTTCAGTCCAGTATGGTTTGTAATTTTTCCTCGCTCCTCTTGGAATGGACTCAGTGGCTGCCTGTATTATCGCTCTGTTTAGACTTTCCACCATTTGCTTTATGTTGCCATATCGTGTATTTATGTTTTCACAATATTTGTCTGTTAGTATGGCAAATCTGTCCCAATCTGCTCGTTTGTAATTCCAGCGGGGCAAGGGCTTTTGCTCCTGTGGAACATACTCCATATTCATTTCAAGCTTGATTGGTCTGTGGTCACTACCTGCTAATTGGTCCAGCACATGGCGATCGATTTTGTGGAGGATGTCTCCTGTGCAGAAAGCTAAGTCTGGAGTAGAAGTGGTAAGCCATCTTCTGGAGTAGAAGCTCGGTGTGTCATCCGCTTTGTTGAGTAGATGGAGATTTGAGTCTATTTCCCAGTCCTCCAATTCATCTCCTCTTTTGTCAGTATCTGAGTATCCCCATCTTTCTGAACGGCTATTAAAGTCTCCGACAATAATGCAGTTTGTGTCAGTTATTTTCATGTTTGAGAGTGTAAGGTCCTTATCTGCTGGGCTATACAGATTGTAGATTCTTATTTTCACGTCCTTTATCATTATATCAACACCTATAATTTCCGTTTGGTTGTCAGAGATCACAGATACTTCGCTGCAAGGTATTGTATTTCGTGTAAGTATTAGAACTCCTCCTTTGTGTCCTTCGCGGTCGAAACGTGTGGCCTGATATCCTCTGACTGAGAATTTGTGATTGGTGTTGAGGTGTGTCTCTTGAATGCATGCCACATCTATTCTATCTTTATGAAGACGCTGTGTTAGGGAGTCTTTCTTCTTGTAAACTCCTTCGGCATTCCACTGTAGTATGTTGAGTGTCCGGGGTATTTGGTCAATAGCTCTTAACCTACTCCTCTGTGCCTTGACTCCACAGCACAGGGGAAGGTGACCACCAGTAGTCATGGGTGGACCCCCTCGAGGCGGGGGGCCCGGCACTATCACCGCCTGATGGGACTTCACGGGATTAGCACCATATCGATTAATTTTGATTTGTGACATCATGAATTAAGTTACGTTGCACTGCTTTGTCAAGCCTATGGCTCAGTACATCCGATTTCGACAAGCATTTATTCGGGATGCTTTCCCTAGCCTTTGACTGTCCCCAGTCTACCTACAAGGCAGCAGGTTTCACGTTGCACTGCTTTGTCAAGCCTATGGCTCAGTACATCCGATTTCGACAAGCATGTATTTGGGGTGCTTTCCCTAGCCTTTGACTGTCCCCAGTCTACCTACAAGGCAGCAGGTTTGTGTGTCTCTTCGTCTGGTCCCTCTCCCTTGACCTGTCCGACATGGGTGGCCCTACCAGTAGCTGTGCTACCGTCGGCATAGCTCTTGGGGTCATTGGGACGCACAAGCCCCTCTACCTCGTCACGGTGGACACACAGCAGAGGGGTACATTGTTCTGTTGTTTAATATTGTTCTGTTGTTTTACATTGTTCTGTTGTTTCATATTGTTCTACTGTTTAATATTGTTCTAATCTTTCCTAGTGTCCTCTTGTTCCCCATCGTTCTATTGTTTCACATTGTTCTACTGTTTCCTATCGTTCTATTGTCTCATATTGTTCAACTGTTTCGCATTGTTCTTTCTTTTTTCGTGCGGTTCTCGGTTATGACACTTGGTAGCCTCCATTGCCTTTACAAACCGTACATTCTGTGATTAATTACAACACAGCAGACCAGACCATTGCCAAACCTTCCTTCTCACTTGCACCTGAAAATCTTCTCATTCAATGAACCCTCTCATTGAAACAATAATATCAATCTCAATCCACAAGCCCTCTAATTTCTTAATACTGCCAATTTGACAAATCTCATTTCTTAAGCCAATGGACAAAATCTTATTTTTACAGCATGTTAATTTGACAAAATCTAATTTCTTCACCTTGCTAATTTCACAAAATCTAATTTCTTAACCTTGCTAATTTGACAAAATCTAATTTCTTAAGCCTGTTGACAAAATTTAATTTATAAACCCAGTTTATTTGACAACATCTCATTTCTTAAGTCTGCTAATTTAATATAACATGCAATTCAACTTTCTAAACAAGGCCAAATTGACGGAGTGGCCATAGGGAGTCCTCTTGGTCCTATTCTAGCGGACATCTTCATGGCACACTTAGAAGAAAAGAGATCCTCAGACATCAACAACTTGGCCTTTTACAGTCGTTACGTGGACGATATACTAATTATCACCACAGACGAGCTACAAGCAACGTCGTTCCAGGCCACAATGAACGAGACACATAAAACATCTCTTTATCTATGGAACACGAACACAACGAAGCGTTGCCGTTTCTAGATATCCTAATGAGACGTAGAGCAGACGGCACAATTCAAAGATAGGTGTACCGCAAAGAAACATGGACTGGCCAATACTTAAATTTTCAGAGCTTCGCACCTGTCCAGTACAAACGGGGCCTAGTACGGACCCTGTTTGACCGTGCTAGGAAGATATGCACCCAGGACACACTGACAGAGGAATTTGAAACTCTGAAGAATGCCTTAAGTCTGAATGGGTACTCCACAGGATTTATAAAGCGCCACTGCCAACAGCCCAAACCGAAATTAGAAGTAACTACAGTTCCTAAACTCAAGGTATTCATCCAGCTAACCTTCCGAGGAGATGACGTAATGCAACGTCTGCGGGACCGGCTCACCACAGCAGTCGAGCGAACATTCTGTGCTGCAACTCTAGTCATCAGGTACAGAAACACACCGATCCCTGTCCCAGCAGTAAAAGAACCTGTAGCTTTGTACGCAAAATCAAATTGTATTTACCAATTTATATGTAGATGCGAGGCCATCTACATAGGCAGAACTGAGCGACAGTTACATTGCAGGGTTTCGGAACACATTCCGAATTGGGTGGACAAGATACTACACACAGAAGATGGTAGCCTAGGCAGGCCGACACACCGGAACAGTCCGGCTTCATCGGTCGGGAGACATGTGCTCGAGAGCGGTCACGTGGTTGAAAGAGACAGTGCCTTCCGTGTGTTGTTCAACACACAAAGTAGTCGATTGTTAAAGTTTTCTGAAGCTATAATAATCAACCTTCGTAAGCCGTCCTTGTGCAAGCAGAAAGACATGTTAGTCAGTTTAAAATTACCGTGGTAGACAATCGACATTACTGTGCGAACATGTGTATATTTCAGTTTGAAGGATTTATCTAATTAATTCACGTAAGTTGTGTGATTTCTGCAGTATGTACCTGACGAGATGCAGCGAAATATGCCAGGCAATAAATCGTGCAATCTATTGTTTGTGTCTTCGTTATTCAAATTTAATATAAATCGAATTTCATAAGCCTGTTAATTTGACACAATCGTATTTCACAAGCCGTCATTTTGTCCAAGATTAATAATAGCATAATGGTATAATAAAATAACACAAGACAATTACAGAATACAAATATTATTACACGACACGCCATTTTAAAAGTATAGCAAACATTCTGGGCGACCTTTTCACAATAAAATAATCTAGAATAAGCTACCATTTAGTTTATTTTATTATCACGGAACAATTCAGAATTGTTCCTATACGAAGGCACAGAGCTTTCAGAATCAACACCGTACCATTGCTAAACCTTCTACTTTGCTGGATGTGACAGTATCCAAACTTTCTACTTTGCTAGCTGTGACATTATCCAAACTTTCTGCTTTACTAGTTGTGACATTATCTGAACCTTCCACTTTGCTGGATGTGACAGTATCCAAACCTTGTACTTTGCTGGCTGTGACATTACCCAAAACTAGTACTTTGCTAGCTGTGACAATATCCAAACCTCCAACTTCAGTAACTGTCACATTATCTAAACTTTCTACTTCAGTAGAGTAGAGTTGTTGAGTTGAGTCAAGAATCGATATTACAGCACTCAAGACATTCCTATACTTGCTTCGTCCTCATCTGCAACGGCCAGCGTAGAGTCCCAATACTAATGGTACCAGTATCAGTCTGATTATGTGTCCTTCTGACCTTTACTCGGGGTCCTGAGTGTCAGCCAGATCTTTAGCTCACTCCCTGCAGCGAGGGATCTGGCTATATTTTTTTTTCTACTGCACTAGCCATCACATTAGCTAAACCTTCTACTTTACCAACCATCACATTAGCTAAACCTTCTACTTTGCCAGCCGTCATATTACCTAAACATTATACTTTACCAGCCATCACATTCCCTAAACCTTCTACTTTGCCAGCCGTAACAATACATAAACCTTCTACTTTGCCAGCCATAACAATACATAAACCTTCTACTTTGCCAGCCATAACAATACATAAACCTTCTACTTTGCCAGCCATAACAATACATAAACCTTCTACTTTGCCAGCCATAACAATACATAAACCTTCTACTTTGCCAGGCATCACATTACCTAAACCTTCTACTTTGCCAGCCATCACATTATCTACACCTTCTACTTTGCCAGGCATCACATTACCTAAACCTTCTAATTTCCCAGCCATCACATTATCTAAACCTTCTAATTTGCCAGTCATCACATTATCTAAACCTTCTAATTTCCCAGCCATCACATTATCTAAACCTTCTAATTTGCCAGCCATCACATCACCTAAACTTTCTACTTCGCCAGCTATCACATTACCTAAAGCTTCTTACTTTGTCAGCTGCCCCATTACCTAAACATTCTTACTTCACCAGCCGTCACATCATCTAACCTTTCTACTTTGCCAGCTGTCACATTAGGTAAACTTTCTTACTTCACCAGCCTTCACATCACCTAAACTTTCTACATCATCAGCCGTCTCATCACCTAAACCTTCTTACTTCACCAGCCGTTACATCACCTAAACCTTCTTACTTCATCAGCCGGTACATCGCCTAAACCTTCTACTTCACCAGTCGTCACATTACTAAACCTTCTTACTTCACCAGCCGTCACAGTTACTAAACCTTCTTACTTCACCAGCCGGTACATCGCCTAAACCTAGTCACATCACGAAAACCTTCTACTTCACCTGCCGTCACATTACTAAACCTTCTACTTCACCAGCTGTCACATCACTAAACCTTCTTACTTCATCAGCCGTCACATTACTAAACCTTCTTACTTCACCAACCGGTACATCGCCTAAACCTCTTCACATCACGAAAACCTTCTACTTCACCTGCCGTCACATCACTAAACCTTCTACTTCACCAGCCGCCACATCACTAAACCTTATTACTTCACCAGCCGCCACATTACTAAACTTTCTTACTTCACCAGCCGTCACATTACTAAACCTTCTACTTCATCAGTCGTCACATCACTAAACCTTCTACGTCACCAGTCGTCACATCACTAAACCTTCTACTTCACCAGCCGTCACATCATCTAAACCTTCTACTTTACCAGCCGTCACATCATCTAAACCTTCTACTTCACCAGCCGTCACATCACTAAACTTTGTTACTTCACCAGCCGTTACATCACCTAAACCTTCTACTTCACTAGCCGTCACATCACTAAACCTTCTACTTCATCAGCCGCCACATTACCTAAACCTTCTTACTTCACCAGCCGTCATATCACCTAAACCTTCTTACTTCACCAGCCGTCATATCACCTAAACCTTCTTACTTCACCAGTCGTCACATCACCTAAACCTTCTTACTTCACCAGCGTCCCATCACCTAAACCTTCTTACTTCACCAGCCGTCACATTACCTAAACCTTCTTACTTCACATATTCTCAGTCGCAAGGTTTCCAAATGTCAAAGATGCAGTTACAAAATAAAATAACAACAACAAGATACAAATATTTTAAAACCGGATACTATTGTCAAAAGGTTCATTTCAAACAACTTTCACGCCACACATCTCACTCAATTAAAATCCCTCTCATTTCGTAAATCTTCGTATTCATTCAACCCCTTTCGTTTCCCCAATTCTCGTTTCTCAAGGCTTAAGTTGCCAAAGATACAAAAACTGGATACAGTAACATAATACAAAAACAGAGTATGGTACAACGTAGAGTATAATAACAGCACAAAGTAGCGCATAAAGTGGTAAATACTTCAGGCATTGAAAAACATGTAAAGGTTGTTTACAAACTAATGTAAAGAGGCGTCAAACTGTCTCTATGTTTTTGCCATTACAGAGCAGTGGTTCTGAAATATTTTTATCTGGGCTACAATATAGAAACATACATTGGCCAATGCGATGTAGAGGTTAAATAGTATTGAGATCATACAGGGGTTAAACATTGTTGAGAACCTACGGCACGACACCAGTAAACAAATGAAAGCAACATTACTGAGGACAAGCATCTCCCTCTGTAGGCAACACGCGCATGTGTCATGGATCATGGCACAAGATTTACAGAAGAACATCGAAGGTTCTGATGCTCAAATACAAGGTGTAATTTTAATTACTGTGCAGTGTTTGAAAATATTTCCGGTCCAAGTTTTGTATTTACTTCAGTTATCAGTTGGGGTATCTTCATTGCACTCCTGACAGGTCCATAGGTGCTCATCCCCCCCCCCCCCCAGCATATGCATCAGCGTCCGGTGGCTAATAGTGCCAGTTCTGTGTTGGTTGACGAGGCGCTTTGTTTTCCCGATGTACCTCTCGCGTCTGGCTGTGCCAATTCTTACTCCTAAATTTCATCCTGGACAGCGATGTGGATTCACTGACGTTAAAGTCCTCTGTTCTCGCCATATCTTTAAGGACGTTAATAACATCGGCACGATCCATGGGCTGGCCATCTACAGGGGGTGCAGAGCCAGCCAGTTTATCAGCTCGTTCATTTCTCTCGACTCCCGCATGTCCCAGGACAAAGATGAAGGTGACTTTACGGACAACAGACTTCCGCAGCTACTCGGTCCACTGTCTACGTACAGATCCAGCTTTGACCTTCTGAATCATGCTCATTGAATCACTTAGTACACACACGTTGGTATAATGCTGTGATTCCAGCCATATGAAAGCCTGTGTAACTGCCATCACCTCCATCGTCATGCTGCTCGTGGTCATGTATTTACTTATGTTGCATGAACTTTACAGAGGGTGAATACAAAACTTGGACCAGTAATATTTTGAAACACTGCACAGTCATTAAAAATACACCCTGTATTGCAGCTCAGTTCACAGAATGTCGTGGACTGACATTCTACAAGATGTGAACACTGAAGTAAACTAGCTCATCAACATCATCACGTGACAGAAACAGACATATTTTGGTCATGTTAAACATCATTATGGTTTGGAGAGAACAGGGATGAAATTCGAAGTTCCTGGGAAAAAAACTCGTGGGGTTAACCATCACGACTACAGACACCTTGGACAAGTTGTGCGTGAGGCAGGGGACCAGAGATTGAGAAATATTCGGCAGTTCATGATGAGAGAGACTTTCTGTGAAAGATCTGCTGCGTAATACTTCCTTTGTCTTCTTCGTCGTCTTCCATTTTTTCTCCATTGTGACATAGGCCCTCAGTAAAAAACCCGCCACTCCCCCGATGTGTCTCCACCTTGCCGCGGTGGGGGAGCTTGTGTGTCCCTCTGACCCCATGTGCTTGCCGATGGATGAAAACTACATATCGGACAGCTTATGGGATAGGGGCCAGACTAAGAGAGACACAACCTGCTGCTCTGCGGGTTAGACTGAGGTGAGGATAACAGTCAGAAGTTTAAATCAGGCGCACGAAGGCAGAAGTTCTTGGTCGGGACAAAACACATAAGGCTCCCTGTCGAGGGCTGTGGCAGCCACAAACCCTCGGATCGAGAGCCGGGCCGATACCCTCCTACCGAAAAATAGAGGCGTGATACTGAGCAAGCTACATGCTCAGGTCTGATACATGTTCGAAGGCTCTCAGCTGGGGGATATGAGATATTCCCGGATGAGAGGGCCTGGCCGTTTCTCGTTCACCGCTGCACGAAGGTAAGGTGCTGAGCCGGCAGCACATGTAGCCTACCTCGTGAGCGAGTACAAAAAGTCAGAAAAGTGCCCCAGTCGAAGGAAATGGTTACGAAACTGTCTGTATCTAACTCATAAAGAGTGTAGACAAAAGTGGAAGAACGTCTCAATGACGCGAAATGGAACGCACGGCGAGCGAACCTATTGCGTTGTCCGAAGTCAAAAATAAAAGCTTACCGAGTGGATGTCGCTCGCAGTCTGACCGTTCCTGGTGTGTGCTTGAGCGATCAGTGGCAAGCGAGACCCCCAACACATGGAAGTGAGGAACTAAAGCAGCCATGAGCAGGACGTGGCAACTCCTCGGGTGTGCCCAGTCTCAGAGCAATATGTGCCGGCTCTGCAATTATGGAAGCCTCCTTGGATAGCGAGGGAATGCCCATGATCTGCCCCTGCCTTCCCTTGAGGGCCGACCGCGATGTCGTTGATCGTTCTATCTTGACCAGCTGAGATGTTGGCGACATCACAACAGTCTAACGTGCCTCGAAACCAGAGGAAGGCTAACCTCATTAAAAAATGCCCGCCGGAAGTCGGAAGTGTCGTCCTACGGGTGGCAAACTAAAAATTGACACTACGCAATTACGTCCGAGTGAAATGTCTCGTCCGAATGTCTCTCGTGCTAGGAACAGCTCTGACTACCTAGTTTCCGAATGCCGCTCTTGTTCGGAACAGCTCTGACTAGGTAGTTTTCCGAATGTCTGTCGTGCCTGGAACAGCTCTGACGGGCGCAACGACAAGCACATGTCCGAAAACTCGCTGAGTGGATACCGTCTGCAAACTTGTCTGGTTTGTGCAGGAATGGCCCGGGGCAAACGAAATGACCAATATATTGAAGTGAGGATTTAAAGCAGCCATGAGCAGGACGTGACGATTTCCCTCGGTGAGCCCAGAATCAGGGCGCTATGTGTCGGCCCTGCAACTATGGAAGCAACCTTGGATAGCGGAAAATGCTATGGACTGTCCCTGCCTTCCTTTGAGGGATGACCGTTGTCTTCGACCGTTCAACCTTGGCCAGCTGGGCTGTAGATGGCACCACAAAAGTGAGTCTCCCAAGAATGCTACCTGGTCAAAAAAGCACGCTGTAGCCGGATGTGTTGGCCTACGGGTTTCGGCCCAAGGGCGCATAACTGACACACCGCAATCACCTGGCCCAAGGGCGCATAACTGACACACCGCAATCACCTCTGAAAAAACACTCCGGATGAACGAAAAGAAGAAAACCCCGCCAAGCCGTTCTATCATTTGCTATCTCCTGCAGCTCCATCTATGTCCTCCCAATATTATTCATCTCTGTCTGTAATTCTCTTCTCCATGTGTGTTAAGGTCTTCCGCTATTTCGTTTTCCTTGTTGGTTCCAGACAAGTGCGTGTCTAGTTATATTCTCCTCAGCTTTTCTCAGCATGTGTCATATCTAGCACATGTTACCGTTAGATTCACTGGGATTTATTTAGTTCTCTCCATGAGCTCCACCTTGGTGATTCTGTCATTCCATTTTACTCCCTTTATTGTGCACAGACCCCAATTAGGTAGGTGCAAGAGGCAAAGGAAATTACCAGAAAATGACCAGAAATTTAGAAACCGTTTAGTGGATCATGAAGAGAGTGACTTTCTGCAAGGAACCTGCTGCACAATACTTTCTGTGTCACTCTCGCATTCTCTCAACACACATGAATCCGTTGGATGTCATTTTTCTTATTCTTCACCCCCCCCCCTCTTCTTGTTCTAATCCTCCTCCTTCGTCTCCTCCTACTTCTTCGTCTCCTAACCTCCTCCTTCTTCTCCTACCCTCCTCCTCTTCCTTCATCTGCATAGTATTAAGCGTCTCTGTGGCGAAGTGGTCAAGCCGTTTGACTCATGCTCCGAAAGTTGTGGGTTCGATTCCGGGCCGCGTCCTTCGCTTTACGAGTTAAATGTTTCGGAGACTCCTGTGGGTCGTCGCTAAAAGCTACGTAGTTCGTGCTTTGTGCGACGCTTTCCGTGCTGCGGAAAGAGACCGAGCCATATGGGATAAAACCCGGTGCAATGAAGTCGACCCTGTCGACTTTTAAGCGACTTTTTAAAGACATTAACAAACATGACTCCCCATTCCTCTCTATCATTTGATATCTGCTGAAGTTGATGTTTATTCTTTCTTTTTTACAATACTACTTGCTGCCCATCTGTGTAAACTTTCCAACAACATTTGTCAACTGCCTTCCCCTGCCTATCTTACCGAGTGTTTGTTTCTGTTTGTTGTTTAAATGAGACAAATCCGAGGCATGTTTATCCTGGTTGTGAGATTAGCGATCTGATTAGTGGGTCAATGTGACAGCAACACATAGTTGGTGTAAAGTGTTAGACTTTCATTGGTGTAAAGTATTAGACCTTCATTGGTGTAAAGTGTTAGACCTTCATTGGTGTAAAGTGTTAGACCTTGATTAGTGTAAAGTGTTAGACCTTGATTGGTGTAAAGTGTTAGACCTTGATTGGTGTAAAGTGTTAGACCTTGATTGGTGTAAAGTGTTAGACCTTAACTGGTGTAAAGTGTTAGACCTTGATTGGTGTAAAGTGTTAGACCTTCATTGGTGTAAAGTGTTAGACCTTAACTGGTGTAAAGTGTTAGACCTTAACTGGTGTAAAGTGTTAGACCTTGATTGGTGTAAAGTGTTAGACCTTAACTGGTGTAAAGTGTTAGACCTTGATTGGTGTAAAGTGTTAGACCTTAATTGGTGTAAAGTGTTAGACCTTGATTGGTGTAAAGTGTTAGACCTTAACTGGTGTAAAGTGTTAGACCTTGATTGGTGTAAAGTGTTAGATCTTAACTGGTGTAAAGTGTTAGACCTTCATTGGTGTAAAGTGGTAGACCTTAACTGGTGTAAAGTGTTAGACCTTGATTGGTGTAAAGTGTTAGATCTTAACTGGTGTAAAGTGTTAGACCTTCATTGGTGTAAAGTGGTAGACCTTAACTGGTGTAAAGTGTTAGACCTTGATTGGTGTAAAGTGTTAGACCTTCATTGGTGTAAAGTGGTAGATCTTAACTGGTGTAAAGTGTTAGACCTTCATTGGTGTAAAGTGTTAGACCTTCATTGGTGTAAAGTGTTAGACCTTGATTGGTGTAAAGTGTTAGATATTAACTGGTGTAAAGTGTTAGACCTTCATTGGTGTAAAGTGTTAGACCTTGATTGGTGTAAAGTGTTAGATCTTAACTGGTGTAAAGTGTTAGACCTTCATCGGTGTAAAGTGGTAGACCTTAACTGGTGTAAAGTGTTAGACCTTGATTGGTGTAAAGTGTTAGATCTTAACTGGTGTAAAGTGTTAGACCTTGATTGGTGTAAAGTGTTAGATCTTAACTGGTGTAAAGTGTTAGACCTTGATTGGTGTAAAGTGTTAGATCTTAACTGGTGTAAAGTGTTAGACCTTGATTGGTGTAAAGTGTTAGACCTTTAATGGTGTAAAGTGTTAGACCTTTATTGGTGTAAAGTGTTAGATCTTTATTGGCGTAAAGTGTTAGACCTTAACTGGTGTAAAGTGTTAGACCTTGATTGGTGTAAAGTGTTAGACCTTTAATGGTGTAAAGTGTTAGACCTTTATTGGTGTAAAGTGTTAGATCTTTATTGGCGTAAAGTGTTAGACCTTGACTGGTGTAAAGTGTTAGACCTTTATTGGTGTAAAGTGTTAAACCTTCATTGGTGTAAAGTGTTAGACTTGACTGGTGTAAAGTGTAGACCTTCAATGGTGTAAAGTTTTAGACTTTCATTGGTGTAAAGTTTTAGACCTTCAATGGTGTAAAGTTTTAGACTTTCATTGGTGTAAAGTTTTAGACTTTCATTGGTGTAAAGTTTTAGACCTTCAATGGTGTAAAGTTTTAGATTTTCATTGGTGTAAAGTTTTAGACCTTCAATGGTGTAAAGTTTTAGACTTTCATTGGTGTAAAGTTTTAGACCTTCAATTGTGTAAAGTTTTAGACTTTTATTGGTGTAAAGTTTTAGACTTTCATTGGTGTAAAGTGTTAGACCTTCAATTGTGTAAAGTTTTAGACTTTTATTGGTGTAAAGTGTTAGACTTGACTGGTGTAAAGTGTGATTTGGTACACTTTTAACTGAACCCCAGAGGTAGTAATCAAGGGGAGTAATATGTGAAGAGCGTGCAAGCCAAACCCCACTGGAGATTATGAGATTTGCACAAAATGTTATCTAAGAATTCTAGTGATTTTACAGTTGTGTGAGCAGTTGCACCATATTGTTGAAATGAGGCTTGTTCAATTTTCATTCAGAACGTTAGGCTACGAATAGTTCCAGAATGTTAGTCCGGTATCTTTCAGAATTTACAGTATCGTTAATGAAAATAGGACTAATTATCCATATCCGACTCACTGCACACCACACTCAAACTTTCTGATTGTGGAGTGGCACTGGGTGCAATGTATGGGGATTTTCATCACTCCAAAGACGATCATTCTAACTGTTCACGTACCCAGAAAGATGAAACCATGCTTTGTCTGTGAAGAAAGTGACATCTAGGATTTCCTCACCTTCTTGAGCAAGAACATTCTCAAACTACAGGCAATGGTTAACTCTGCATTGATAATATAATTATTTTAGTTGAGGTAAAACGGAAAACTTGTATGGATGTAACTTCAATTTCCTCTTCATGATTTTGTGGACAGTACTACTTGACTTGTGTAGTTGTCTGGCCAACTTTCTTACTGATTTACCTGGGCTCATTAGCATGTTGTCCTGGATGTTGAAGGATGTTTCTTCGGAAACAGATGCTCTACCAGGGCGACGCACATCATGAACACTGCCAGTGCTGCGAAATTTCTTAATTAAATTGCTAACAGCAGAAGGATGAGGCTTTTGTGTCTCATGAAATGCCATCATAAATTGTTGAACAACAACATTTGAATACCTGCCACCGTTAAGAAACACATACTCCACCAAAAAATACTTTCTTCAATAGTCAACACCATTGTAGCCGAGATCAATGACTAAAACATCTGCATGTAGCAGTGATATAGTTTAGTTTAGGCGGGCTGTGTCGTATTCTGAACTAAGTTTTAAATGAAGCTTGAACCATTAAGTAATACACAATTTAAATTACAGTGCGCAAATACTTGACTTAGAAAAGTCCAACCTCATTAAAAATACACTCGTTTGGCCATTGGCTGTGGTTTGCCCATACACTGTGACTGTGGTTTGCCCATATACACTGTGATGGTGGTTTGCCCATATACACTGTGACTGTAGTTTGCCCATATACACTGTGACGGTGGTGTGCCCATATACACTGTGACGGTGGTTTGCCCATATACACTGTGACTGTGGTTTGCCCATATACACTGTGACTGTGGTTTGCCCATATACACTGTGACTGTGGTTTGCCCATATACACTGTGACTGTGGTTTGCCCATATACACTGTGACTGTGGTTTGCCCATATACACTGTGACTGTGGTTTGCCCATATACACTGTGACTGTGGTTTGCCCATATACACTGTGACTGTGGTTTGCCCATATACACTGTGACTGTGGTTTGTCCATATACACTGTGGTAGTGGTTTGTAATTCTTGGTTATGTTGTGATCCTTGCTTGGGGTCTGAGAGGTCCTACGTTCAAATCTTGTACAAGCCCCATTTTGTTATAAAGACTGTTGAATATCTTCTCTCTTCTTTCACTCATATCATTGATTTTACTCTCTCTCTCTCTCTCTCTCTCTCTCTCTCTCTCAGGTCACAAAGTGGCACTGTTACTGTAATTCTGACTCAAAGGGTGTAAGAAAATTTGGCTCAAAGGGTGTATGATGATGATGCTTGTTGTCATGCTTGTGACAAACATAATACACAGACATATTAATTGTTTGGAGAGTCCACTAAAACAGCACGTAAACAAATTCCAGTCGGCCACGCGTCCAAGAATACTTTGTTCCTGAAGTCAGACACGGTCATACCAAGGCGAATGGTTCAAATCCATTTTGGTAACATAGCTTACACTTATTATGTTGCCCAGTTGTGCTCTGATTTCCACTTCTGTCTTTTACTTCTATGAGAAGCAGTTAGTACCTGTGACATTGTTTATGTGAGGTGACAAAACAGTATGACAGATGAAGAATAACTACTAGACTCAATCACAGGCTGCATGTTTTTTTATTCAAAATATCACACTGTAACAAATGCCCACTAACAGGTACATGTCCCAGGTTCGGGTGGGTGTCCCCCAGCTCCTTAGTGAAAATCCCATGCAATTTGAAACTTTTGCACCTAGGTTTTTAACACATCCTTAAACTTCTACGCCAGATGAAAACAGCATAATATGATAAATACTGCAATTGTGGGCAGGCAGGACACATGCCTATGGGAGGAGGAAACTAGAAAAGAAACCTCAACCGTCAAAGTCAGAAGATTGTTGGCTTAACTAGAACAGGACTAGAAAGTGGTCATCTAAATACTACAATAGTTGCTATACACCAAGGATAGCTAACATAGGTTGCAGCAGCAGCAGCAGTAGCAGCAGCAGAAGAAGAAGAAGAAGAAGAAGAAGAAGAAGAAGAAGAAGAAGAAGAAGAAGAAGAAGAAGAAGAAGAAGAAGAAGAAGAAGAAGAAGAAGAAGAAGAAGAAGGAGGAGGAGGAGGAGGAGGAGGAGGAGGAGGAGGAGGAAGAAGAATACTTTAGTTGATACATGTCAGTCGATTGGTCACTAGTTTGCCAAAGCCAGTGTTTCCCAACCTTTTTTGTGCTACGCCCCACCTAAGCCTTTCTAAAATTCTAATCCCCCCCCCCCCCCCCCCCCAAACATATGCATCATTTTTAATATTCAAAAATTGAAATGTTCACTAAAGAAACTATATTTTTATTTTATTTTAGAAGGGCTCACGGTTCCCAGAGCCCGCCCCCCCCTCTCTCCGGTCCCACTGCCCTGTGTGTCGGTTGCGTTGGGTAAATTTTGTTTTTTTTGATTAGCAGTTACCCCAGACAAGCTGGTTCCCCCGCCTCCGCCTTTTTGTGTGTGGACCCCTAGTCTCACTGTGAGCTATTGCCCACAGTGGTCCACCAGGCCCACATCTAAGGTGAAGATATGTGATGGGTTATTATTTGATCATCCCGGCCCCCGACCAGACCAGGCGCACTACTGGGGGGGGGGGGGGGGGGGGGGGGAGCAGCAAATGCACCCGATCCTAGCCAAAGGACCGATAGGTTTTAGGAAGAAATCACTAGGAAATTATTGAGCAAACACAGTAAGTAAATTTTCAAAACATATAATGGAGAACTGAAATTCAAGTACAAAATAATTTTAATGAAAGATCTTTCTATATTATTTTAATTATTAGTAATTATTTAAAATTAGTGAGATCCCTGCGCTTGATGCATGCTGCAAAGAGATATTATGTCAGGCTCCAATTTAGTTAACTTCAGTCTCAAGTCTCCCCGTTTTGTTATATCCAGCCGATTTCTTCTATTTTCGAATTGCCCCCCTTAACAATCGAATTGCCCCCCTGTGGGGCATGGGCCCCACGTTGGGAAACACTGGCCAAAGCTATATTGAGAAGAGTGACATCCCTTTGTTTCACTTCCGTTATGACAGCCACATAACTGAACTGTCCCTGTCACATAATGTACCTCTTGATGATTAACGACGGGTGTGGATGTCATCTACCTTCTGTACAAACAGTTGGATGCATGTCCTTTATAGGATGTTGAACACACCCCAGCATGTATTGGCTGTTCGTGATTAAGTAGGCAGGTTATAACAACTGTCATACGTGACTACAAGACAATAACTGGATGTAGATTTTAATGATACTGTCATGTACAATATTGGGGACCAAATGACTTTCTTCCCTGTAGCAAAATGCTTGGCCTGAGCAATATTCCTTTCATGGAGCATACAATTATCGGACGGCTGTTCACACATAACTATAGTCCATATAATCACATGTCTCGCTAACGAAAGGTTAAAAATAATAATAAATAGAGAATTATCAGTAAAAATTCTTTATGCAATGTAACCTTTATAATGTAATTTAATCTCTATATGCGTCCTATGACATCTAATTATTTCATTTGTCTATTTTTATGGTATTTGTAAATGATATAGTGAAACGTGCAGCTGTAAATATCTCAATGTTTGTTTTCTTTTCTGCCCGGAATATTTTAAACATTCTTCTCTGCCAACCATATACTAAACATTATTTTATGTCCATGATATTCTTCTAGCCCACAACATTCAAAACATTCTTCTCAAAAACCAAATCTCCACCAGTTCCATTTTCTCCAAAATTTCACAGCCCATAACTCAGTATTAACCATGATTTCACTGCTCATGACCCAGTATTCCCCATATTTTTACTGCTCATGACCCAGTATTCCCCATGATTTCATTGCTCATGACCCAATATCCCCCGTATTTTCACTGTTCATGACCCAATATTCTCCACCATTTCACTGCTCATGACCCAGTATTCCCCATATTTTTTACTGCTCATGACCCAGTATTCCCCATGATTTCATTGCTCATGACCCAATATTCTCCACCATTTCACTGCTCATGACCCAGTATTCCCCATACTTTCACTGCTCATGACCCAGTATTCCCCATACTTTCACTGCTCATGACCCAGTATTCCCCACACTTTCACTGCTCATGACCCAGTATTCCCCACACTTTCACTGCTCATGACCCAGTATTCCCCACACTTTCACTGCTCATGACCCAGTATTCCCCATACTTTCACTGCTCATGACCCAGTATTCCCCATACTTTCACTGCTCATGACCCAGTATTCCCTATACTTTCACTGCTCATGCCCCAGTATTCCCCACCATTTCACTGCTCATGACCCAGTATTCCCCATACTTTCACTGCTCATGCCCCAGTATTCCCCACCATTTCACTGCTCATGCCCCAGTATTCCCCACCATTTCACTGCTCATGACCCAGTATTCCCCATACTTTCACTGCTCATGCCCCAGTATTCCCCACCATTTCACTGCTCATGCCCCAGTATTCCCCATACTTTCACTGCTCATGCCCCAGTATTCCCCACCATTTCACTGCTCATGCCCCAGTATTCCCCATACTTTCACTGCTCATGACCCAGTATTCCCCACCATTTCACTGCTCATGCCCCAGTATTCCCCACCATTTCACTGCTCATGCCCCAGTATTCCCCACACTTTCACTGCTCATGCCCCAGTATTCCCCATATTTTCACTGCTCATGCCCCAGTATTCCCCACCATTTCACTGCTCATGCCCCAGTATTCCCCACCATTTCACTGCGCATGACCCAGTATTCCCCACCATTTCACTGCTCATGACCCAGTATTCCCTATACTTTCACTGCTCATGCCCCAGTATTCCCCACCATTTCACTGCTCATGACCCAGTATTCCCCATACTTTCACTGCTCATGACCCAGTATTCCCCATACTTTCACTGCTCATGCCCCAGTATTCCCCATACTTTCACTGCTCATGCCCCAGTATTCCCCATACTTTCACTGCTCATGCCCCAGTATTCCCCATACTTTCACTGCTCATGACCCAGTATTCCCCATACTTTCACTGCTCATGCCCCAGTATTCCCCACACTTTCACTGCTCATGACCCAGTATTCCTCATACTTTCACTGCTCATGACCCAGTATTCCCCATACTTTCACTGCTCATGCCCCAGTATTCCCCATACTTTCACTGCTCATGCCCCAGTATTCCCCATACTTTCACTGCTCATGACCCAGTATTCCCATCCAAGGAGAATAAGTCACACACACACAGCTTTTCAATAAAGCAGTGATTGAGCTTTAAAAATAAAGTATACCACATATGAGAGTGCTGATGTGTGTATGTTAAGCTCCTTGCAACAGAATGAGTTAAGAAAAGTATACCACATACAGAAGAGCTGATGAGCATATGTTCAGCTCCTTATGAATAAGTTAAAGAATTGTACGGACACCTTGATTTTTACATAGTTGTCAGCCTGCATTTGTAGATTTCATATTTACAACATGCTTACGTTACTTTTATCACCAGCAGGTATTTATATATATATATATAAATGTGTATATATATTGCAAGCAAAGTTCAAACATACAAATTTTACATAGGCACATACATTTAACAGTGTACTTAATAATTTATCCAGTGATATTTTTGGCACGTAAATACCAAAAGACATGACATAAACAACAAAAGTAAAACCAACATTTTGACACATGTCGCATTACATGTTAGTCTATCACAATTGTTTCCGACTTCAATCGTTTGAAAGCACTTCGGCTGTGTCTCGGAGATGGGTAATTCTTCTCCACAATCACACAATCCCCATCACAATCATCATCAACATTATCGTCATCATCATCGTTACTATTGTCCACGCCGTGGTCAGCCTTTTCGTTCATTTTTCTTTTCAGCCCACGGGTGAGACGGAATGGAGGTATACTGTTATTATTAGTGTTTTTCTTGGCACGTTTTCCTTTCGTCGCCAAAGGATGTCTGTCGTTGCTATGCTCCCCACCTGCATCTGAACTGTCAACTGATGGAATGTAAATCACAGACAATGGAGTTGTCTCCACCTGGGGGTCATTACAAAACGGAGAGTTCGTCAATGGTGAGCTTTGTACATTTCCACTACTCGTAGAAGTTGCCGAAGATGGTGGCAGTGATGACCCACTAAAAGAGCCCTGAGACATATCTGGGGTTGACCTTTTTGACAAAGAAGCTGAGGCCAAGGGGGATGGGCTGATACTCAGACAAGTCGGGATAAAACCCGTGCTGCAAACAGAACTCTGAGAGATGCTGGATGTGCTGGAGTTTCTGGATATTGCCCGCACCGGAGACTGCCTGGCTGGAGACTGAGCCGCTCCGTGTGATGACGTAGTGGAGCTGGAGTTATTACTATCCGTGGAACTGCTTCGGGTGTCCACAGAGTTCTTCTTCTGCTTGCGACGTTTGGCGAGAGGTGCGGTAGCCACTTCCTGAAGGCGGAAGCCGTCTCTGGTGGCTTGGTGGAATGCTTCCATGGTGTTGTTGATCTGGTCCTGGACCACGTTGCTGTGGGAGTTCAGCACGCCGGGGGTTCTCAGTGGCGTGTTGGACATGTTCTTGCGCAGCCATTTATGCCGAAGGAGGTCTTGCATACGAAGACGTTTCTTGGGCTCCACGGTCAGAAGCCCTGGAATAAAGAAAGACAAGTTCATTGGCTGAATTATTCACATAAACATTTTCAATACAACAACATGAAAAACAACACGTCTTTCACTGACTATGCTTCTATAAAACCTAATGTGTACTCGACCATGTTATCTAATATAGTCTTAAGTTCATCCATCATGTGTCATGCCAATAAGCGTGGGCAGTCATGTTTCGCCATCTCACTCGACCACCAGAGTTGTGGATCAGCTCTGTGTTCTTGTCTCGACAATACCACATGGCCAAGCCATCCAGGTATTTACTTCTCTGCCTTCCCCTTGTTCTCCTCCCCTCGATCTTGACAGATGTCATCAAGTTCTCCAATTTATTTTTCTCATAACGTGAGAAGTCTTATATAATAATGAATAAAATACTAATATATTTGGCATTGGGGAGCCACGGCACACTGCGGACAGACGATCACCTGCTAGCCCAGTGATTACAAAAACTGTCATTTACTGCCAAAATAGTATGGCAGAGGGGTCTTTGAGCCTGAGGAATCAAGGCCACCTGGCTAGTGCAGTCGCCGCGAACTGTGCAGGTTAGGATTTTCTTTTTCTCCCCGACAGAAAAAAATCACACCTTACCGAGGGATCGAACGAGGGTCTCCTGAAGGAGAGTCCGGTGTTCTAGCCACTTGGCCAGCCACTCATCACTGATTATGAGTTTGAATCTACAATTTTATCAGGCTTCCCTGGTTGACCCAGTCTAAATAGGGTACCAGGAAATGTCTAGGGAAGCATAGGAGGCCTAGCGTGATAATGACCACATCAGCTGAGTGTCTATTCCTCTTCTTCTCTTCCCCCATTGACCTCAGTGACATGTTGTAGCGCCTCAGTGACATGTTGTGATGCCTCAGTGACGTGTTGTGGTACCTCAGTGACATACTGTGGTGCCTCAGTGACGTGTTGTGTGCCGAATGGTCTATGAAAATGAGGGTCTAGCAACATATGGCCAGTGTGCATTATGACACATAATAAAGGTTCATCGCTCATCTTTGAGTTATCTGGTATTGCCACATACTATCCAGATGCATCCACGTATCCATAGATATAAGCATGCATCTTTACTTTTCTGGCATTGCCATACACTATCCAGATGCATCCATGTACCCATAGATACAAGCATGTATCTTTACCTTATCTGGCATTGCCACACACTGTCCAGATATATCCCCACATATCCATAGATATAAGCATGTATCTTTACTTATCTGGCACTTCCTCACACTATCCAGCTGCATCCATGTATCCATAGACATAAGCATGTGTGGTACCTTCCTACTATTTATCCACACAGCTCAGTGTTCCTATTTTCATCGCTGCTTCCCTACGGGCCTCGTAATTAAGTGTTTGAATCCACTTCAAGACAGCAATGGCCTGACCGCCAATGCATGGAACTTAGTTAAAACTTACAGTGGATTCACCAACTAGCCAAACAGGTACTGGTGATTACACAAAAGGTGTTGAGTATTTTAAAAAATAAGCCACAGAGAATTACCATAAAGACACAGGGAATTACCATAAAGACATGGAATTACCATAAAGACACGGAATTACCATAAAGACACGGAATTACCATAAACACACAGGGAGTTAGCATTATGGCACAGGTAATCATCATAAAGGCTCAGGGAATTACCAGTGACCTAAAACATGTGGAGACGAGAGATACAGATAGATGCAAATATGGGGTGGACATGAGGGGTGTGATACAGTAAAGTACAGGATGGTTTGGAGTGAAAATAAAAGACAGCAGTAGCAGAAAAATCAGAACTGAGTGTCAAAAGAAAAAAATGATGAAGAAGAAGAAGAAGACAGAAAAAGAAGATGTAACAGAAAAAAATAAAAAGATGAAGAATACGAATTAAAGAGACAACAAAGAAGAATATAAAGAGAAGCAGGAGGATGTGGAAGTGGAGAAGGAGAGGAAGACAAAGTGGTGGATAAGAAGAAGAAGAAGAAGAAGAAGAAGACACAGGTAGAGGAGGGGAAGAAGAAGAAGAAGCAGAAAAAGAAGATGTAAAAGCAAAAAATAATGTTGAAGAAGACAAATACAAAGAGAAGTAGAAGAAGAATATAAAGAGAGGCAGGAGAAGGTGGAGAAGACGAAGATGAGGAAGAAAACACCAGCAATGGTGTCAATGCAGTGATAGTTGTTATTTAAACAAACCTCGTATAAGCTGTTTGGCAGGCATGGAGACTTCAGTCCATTCCGGCCCAGACAGATCAAACTCCCCTTCCTTGATGCGCTGCATGATGTTCAAGGCCGAGGCTGGATCACTTGAGTCCTGGAACGGGGCCTTGCCAGAGAGCATTGAGTACTGAAATAACAGGAGTAGTAGAAGAACTTAGTTCAATTTTCCTCCATGGTACTCTATGATCATAAGTCAACAGATGTGAACTAGTACAACTAACAAACTACATCAGACATACCCAAACTACATCAGACATACCCAAACTACACCAGACATACTCAAACTACATCAGACATACTCAAACTACATCAGACATACTCAAACTACATCAGACATACCCAAACTACATCAGACATACCCAAACTACACCAGACATACTCAAACTACATCAGACATACTCAAACTACATCAGACATACCCAAACTACATCAGACATACCCAAACTACATCACATCAGACATACTCAAACTACATCAGACATACTCAAACTACATCAGACATACTCAAACTACATCAGACATACTCAAACTACATCAGACATACCCAAACTATATTAAACTGCCCAAGGTTACACCCCAACTGTCTCAGATATACCCACAAAACACTAAAAGCACTAAAGTAAACCAGACATACCCACACAACACCCACAGCACTAAAGTAAACCAGATGTACCCACACAACATCAACAGCACTAAAGTAAACCAGACATACCAAAATCACCCCCAGGCTCCAGAGATCACAGCTCTCATTGTAGCCATCCTTGCGGCTGGTCATCTGTTTGAGAACCTCATGGGGCACTGTAGGGCAGTGTGAAGCACGGTGTCATCATCGTCTCGTTTTTGGGGTTCAGGGCAGCAAAACCAAAGTCCACAATCTTCAACTCGGCTTTGTCGGAGTTGTCCTCAAAGAGAAGATTCTAGAGGATGAGAATATGGATGCATTGATAAGAGACATGCAACAAATCAGAACAAACTGGCAAAATACAAACTGGAAAATGGGTAGGTGGGGCTTATTAAAGGCAGGCCCCTTTTCTTAACAGAGGCAAGAGGATTGGCCCCACTGCAGCAGATGTTATCCCATATAGCTCAGTGCCTCTCTGTGCCACAGCCAACTGCCTGCCAACAACACTGCACAAAGCACAAACTCCATAGCTCCAGCGACAACTCCCAAGGGATTCTGGAAAAGCTACATCCAAGAATTGAATGAGTTTGAAGGCAAACTCACAACTTTCTAAGCACAAGGCAGGCAGTGATGGAGACCCCCGGGGTTGACTTATAGACACGCACACCGAAGTCAATCACACTGACCTGAGTTATAGAGGTGTGAAACTAGATGTGATGCACTTACTCTAAAAGAGATGTGACGATGATGAAGGAGGATTAGTATGTGTAGAAGAAGTTAAAAGAGGTGAAGGACAAGGAGGTAATGAATAATGGGGGACAGAGTTAAAGGAGGAGAAAGGCACTTAGGTGAAGGTGGAAGGAGCATGTGTAGGTTTAGAACAAGGTGGAGTTTTAGGACAAGGAGGAGGTTTAGGACAAGGAGGAGGTTTAGAACATGGAGGTGTAGGACAAGGAGGAGGTTTAGGACAAGGAGGAGGTTTAGGACAAGGAGGAGGATTATATCAAGGAGGAGATTTAGAACAAGGAGGCGTTTTAGAACAGGGAGGTTTAGGACAAGGAGGATGTTTAGGACAAGGAGGAGGTTTAGGACAAGGAGGAGATTTAGGACAAGGAGGAGATTTAGATCAAGTAGGTTTAGGACAAGGAGGAGGTTTAGGACAAGGAGGAGGTTTAGATCAAGTAGGTTTAGGACAAGGCGGAGGTTTAGGACAAGGAGGGGGTTTAGGACAAGGCATAGTTTTAGATCAAGTAGGTTTAAGACAAGGAGGAGGTTTAGGACAAGGAGGGGGTTTAGGACAAGGCATAGTTTTAGATCAAGTAGGTTTAAGACAAGGAGGAGGTTTAGGACAAGGAGAAGGCTTAAAACAAGGAGGTGGTTTAGGACAAGGAGGAGGTTAAGGTTAAGGAAGTTAGGAATAGCTGAAGAAACAAGGAGCAGCAGAATAAAATAAGCTAATATAATGATACCTCTGGCTTGAGATCCCGATGCACCACACCCCGACTGTGCATGAATTCTACGGCCTTGACCAGTTTCCACATCAGCTCGCTAGCTTCGGTCTCGGTGAAGAACTTTTTCTTCCGCAACCTGCCCAGAAGCTCACCTCCCTTCAACAGCTCCAGGACAATGTATGTGTGGTACTAGAAGACAAAATCAATAATATAATACTATCATACTTTATGTCCAACAATAACATAACATTGTCATAATATTAATGTCTTATTTCACCAACATCCAGGCAACTATGACTGGTCTACAAAAGGCTTGGCATATCTGATTGTGGAGGAGGAGGAGGAGGAGGAGGAGGAGGAGGAGGAGGAGGAGGAGGAGGAGGAGGAGGAGGAGGAGAAGAAGAAGAAGAAGAAGAAGAAGAAGAAGAAGAAGAAGAAGAAGAAGAAGAAGAAGAAGAAGAAGAAGACGAAGAATGGAAGAAGAAGAAGAAGAAGACGATGAATGGGGAGAAGAAGAAGAAGAAGAAGAAGAAGAAGAAGAAGAAGAAGAAGAAGAAGAAGAAGAAGAAGAAGAACGGGGAGAAGAAGAAGAAGAAGAAGAAGAAGAAGAAGAAGAAGAAGAAGAAGAAGAAGAAGAAGAAGAAGAAGAAGAAGAAGAAGAAGAAGAAGAAGAAGAAGCAACAACAACAACTGAGCATACCTCATCATACATTACATCCACGAGGTTCACAATGTTCGGATGACCTTGACAGTGATTCAGAAGCTGAACTTCTCTGTTGCAATTTAACCTGCGACTGACAATTTTCACGGCAAACATCTGATTGGTCTGCATGTTTCGACACTTTCTGCACACAGAGAAGGCTCCGTCTCCCAGTGGAGGTCCTTTGACATCCAGCTCGTATTTTTGAAAGAAGGGAGAGCTCTGAAAAATGATACAGGAACCATATAAGAGATCTATCAGTGGTATAGGACAGGATGGAATGTGCCTTTGAGTTGAGATTTTTATCTATCATAAGTACAGATAAGGTAATGTGCTTGTGAAATGACAGTTTATCTATTATAATAAGCACAAGTAAATTAATGAGCTTTTTAGTACAAATTTTATTTACCATAAACATGGATAAAGTAATGTGCCTTTGAGTTGGATTTTATCTACCATAAACATGGATACAATTGTATATCATCATCATCAAGTGCTTTGATAACTGGCATAGGCAACCATGCTTCTCCACATGTTGCAGTCTTCAATGGCACATATCAATTCATGTGTTGACTCCCTTCTGCATCATGACACAAGACTTTCAAGACTCTTCTTTTGCCATCTTCCTCTACCTCTCCTTTCACAAATCTTTCCAGTTGTCACAACATGCCACCATTTGTAAAGTCCCCCAACTGATTGACCTTGACTTCCACTTTTCTTCCCCAAGCCCCTTGTTTGATCTCCCTTCTAGAGCCCCATAGAAGACACGGCGACTCTGCAGACTGCCTGGCACTCACCTTAAAGTGACTAGCTGTCCACAGAGCAAAATCGTCTGGCTGGTGCTCGCTGCTCTTGTGTAGAATATCAGCACTGACGGAGTTCTCGGTGAATATGATGGAAGGAGCAACATAGGAGTAGCCCTGCAGAAAACAAAGATCATCACATGTAGAATATGATAACACAGCAACAAAATGTTAACATATTTTCATGATGTCTTCTTATTCTGCTGTTTGTTGGTTTCAATTTCTTGAGTCTAAAGGCTCCAGATTCTTTCCACATCCCTCTATTTCCCTATGACATCGACTCAGTCAAAGATGTGTGAGCACTCCAGATGTAGACCCACACTCATCCCCCTATGGTTGTGAAATTTCTGGAAAGATGGTTGTAACTATTCATTGAGAAATATTTAACACCATTCATTGAGACTTACTTAGTGACTTCTCTGAACAGCTTCAGACTTCAACATATAAACATAGACAAAGGCGGCAGCAGTCGACTTGAGCTTGTTCTTTGGCGTTATCCCACTACGAGTTGACTCCTTATGATGTCATCATTATTCCATTTAGTATTATTCCAACCAGCCATCCAGTGTTTACATTGGAATTGGTACTTCCTTATATCATTATTTCATTTAGTATTATTCCATCCAGTGTATACATTGGGTATATAGGTACTTCCTCATGATGTCCTCATTATTCCATTTAGTATTATTCCATCCAACCACTCAATATGAACATAGACTAAATAATGTTCTTACCTTGAAGAGCTTCTCTCCCATATTTGGCACTATGGCTGGGGACTCAGTGGCAGCCATCTTGGTGAACTCTTCTGAGAAATTGCTGAGGTCCAGCTCGTTGCGAATCTTTGGAACAAACGGGGCGGGCACCTTCTTCTGTGCAAGATCATCCCAGTTGAGGCACTGATTCAGACAAGAAAATAATCTGCATTAAATGACTGTTAACAAAACAAATTAACTGATACATTGTTAAGAAAACAAATTAAGTGATACACTGTTAAGAAAACAAATTAAGTGATACACTGTTAAGAAAACAAATTATGCGATACACTGTTAACAATACAAACTAAGTGATACACTGTTAACAATATAAATTTGGTGATACACTGTTAACAACACAAATTAGGTGATACACTGTTAACAATAGAAATTAAGAGACACACTATTAACAAATAAATTAACATTACGGTTACTTCTCCTTATAGTCCATGACATGTGGCATTGGTGATCATGTCTGTCCACAGACTTCTGTCTCGTGTATTACTAATTATTTCAGATACTGATATTCCTCTATACCATGATGTCAAACTGTCTCAGCTGTATTCCCCTGCCTCTCTTCTCCTCCAAACGTTCTGTTGTGTTGACACACTTCATCTTTCCACTTCTTCTGAAGTGCCCGAAGAATGAGGACTTCTTCTGGTGTGAGTAACTAGTTCTCCTTGTGAGTTAACCTCTTTCAAGATATCTTCATTATGCTTTCTAATGAAAGGTATTATCTCTCTCTCTTTTCTAAGCATCCTATGTTGCTCGGCTGACTATTCACCCTGTGGAAAACTGCAGGTTGTAACTCTTCAGTTCTGGGAGTCTCCATGACAATGTGATTCTGCTCCCTGTCTTGTGCTCTGAAGGCTAGGGTTCACGAGTGCAGTTTTCTCTGAGACTCCTGGGGGTCGTTGCTGGAGCTATGGAGTTTGTGCTTTGTGCGACATTTTCAGCAGGCTACCCTAGGAAAGAGACCGAGCCGTATGGACTTAAGAGTTTTTAAATGCAATAGGATCGACTTCATTGCACCCGGTGCAATGAAGGTGATCCTATTGCATTTAAAAACTCTTAAGTCCAATGACCTGACATTCGAGTGGTCACAGCCCAGCATTCATCTAACAGAGTCAACCCTGCCTGTAACAAATGCCCATGTTGCCTACCTACCTTTCAACACATTTAGCCTCCTCATTGTGACCATACATATTTTAAAACTGTACTATTCAATCACATTTCTGTGCATTTAAAACATTTTATTGCTTGTTTGCTAATTGTCCATGATGCACAGCCACATATTAGAATAGATTCTCAACTTCCTATAAAAGAAACCTAATGCACAATATGCCCTCCATGTTATAAAATACAGAATTCCCCCGGGAAGGTTAACCCGGTCAACAAATGCCCGCAGAAGTCGGATGTGTCGGCCTAACTGGCGCAAGAACGCAGCTCTGCTGTAAACAGGCACAACGCAGTCACATCAGAAAAAAAATCCGGATGAACGCAGAAGAAGAAGAAATACAGAATTCAGCTACCTTAAAGAACGGGTGCCTTTTCACTTCATCCACACTCTTGGACCCCAGTCTCTTGGATGGATCCTTTGTCAGCAACTTCTGGATGAGGTCTTTGACTTCCGGCGAGAACTTCTTTGAGTAGGGCGGGTTGCACTTCATAATCCGCCTGCAGAAGTACATGAGAAAGCATTGTAATGACAGCTTATCCTCACAAACAAAGCATAATAAGTGTATAAACAAAACAACAAACAGTATACACTTACTACTGGCATGGTATTATTTGGGAGCTGTGGTATTGCATGCCGGCCTACCTAGTGGTCACAAGTTCGAATCACCATCAAGGCAGCTTTTTAAAATTAACCCTGGTTCCCAGGTCTGCCCAGCATATAATTAGTACCAGGAATTATCCTGGGGCGTAAAGGCGCCCGGCATGAGTTAACAAATTTACTTGCATATCCTTTACAAGATGTCGCAGTCAATGCCAGCATTGTTTGGCTGTTCGTGATCTGTTCGCAAGTTTACGTTCAGTAGTTTGCCATTGCTTTCTGAATGGCCGGGAGCCATACAATTTTGTAAAGACCCAAAGCAAGGCGGTCTGCTTCCAAATCTCCCACATTTGTGATTTGAATGTGGGTATGCGGGAATATGAACTGCGTCCGTAATCCCTTTGCCACAGAGCCGGCGGCTGGAATAATACTGATTAAATTAACCATAAAATGCAGATTGGTCTAGTACAGTGTAGGGACTAATTTACAATACACATACTAATATTGCTACAATAGGCAGTAAACAGGGGCAAAATAATTAAAATACAAACTAGTATTGCTACAATAATTACAGTTTAGGGACAAATAATTAATACACACACAAGTATTGCTACAATAAGTACAGTATAGGGACAAAATAATTAATAAATAATACAAACACAAGTACTGATACAATAAGTACAGTATACGGACAAAATAAAATGACTGTTGCATTGTGGTTAGTGCGCTGGGTTATCAAGATGGTAGTCTGGGATCACAAAATAGGAACCAGATAACATTCTAATTTTCTGGAATTTGTTAGATAAGGAACAGTGGCGAGGAAGGGAACTGGCCAATCTAACCCCATGTCATGGCCTAGAATATATAAAGGCATAACCCTTCATACCATCAGCGACTGTATCAGCCGTGAGACTACCGAAACATTACTTTTGGAAACAGGGCTATAAATGAAGCCACAAAATAAATAAGCCCCCCGAAACAAAAACGAGTCATGAAAACTCACTTGGAAATCTCACTCT
Organism: Cepaea nemoralis; assembly: GCA_014155875.1. Taxonomy (NCBI): domain Eukaryota; kingdom Metazoa; phylum Mollusca; class Gastropoda; order Stylommatophora; family Helicidae; genus Cepaea; species Cepaea nemoralis. Next base: position 30,047 of record JACEFZ010006151.1, on the reverse strand, counting down.
GCGTGTTCTTCTCTCCGTCGACTGTGAATGGAGAAGCGCCAGTCAGCAGTTCATAGGCCAAGACTCCAAGTGACCACCAATCCACGGCCTGAAATGGACAGTCATGGGAACATTTAAAAATCTGAATGTGAATTATGTGCTTCTTATGTGATCTGATATCAATAAATGACCACTCACTTACTAATCACCATCAACAAGCATATTTTATTTTATTAACATCAACTAAAATGATAACAGTGTCATTAGAAAGTCCTCCTTCTGGAACGCAGAGGACAAATGAAATGGAGGGAGCCCTAACAACATATGGAAAAGAGAACTAGAGCGGTGAATGAGATGGGGATGATGTGGGGGAAACTGAAGGAACTAGCAACAGTAAGAATTGGCTTGGCATGAGTTGGTTCAGGGTCGACACTCCATTAGGAGAACAAGGTCAGAAGAGGAGAAGATGGGCTAGCGGGCCTGAACTTATACTGACCAACACCTCTCTTCATCTCCAAATATGACATCCTGGGTAGACATGAGTCTAGCAATCACAGGAAGGATCAATCATGGTTTCCACTGTGATGAAGCCAGCGGAGGACTGCAACTTTGCACACTGCGAGACTGCAAGAGAATCACAGAAATTCCAAGGTAGACAATCAGCACTGAAGAACTGCTCTTGGAGAGTGAGTTTGCTTGAAGGAAGTGTGTTGCTTGGCAATTGGGATGGATCCAAGCCATCACTAGTTCCCAGTCTCCTGAATTGGTCATCTGTTCAGGGCTCAGTACTAATATGTGTTGTTTATTTTTATATACTTTTAATTGTTTCATTCTTGTTGTTCTATATTTAAACAAAAACTTCAGTTGAAACATTCATCTATATCTGTTTTTCGATGCACCGAGCTTCTGTCATAATCTGTGTTTTGTTTTTATTTGGATTCCAGTAAAAAAGCTCAACTGTAGCAATCCCTTTTATCTATACCTGTTCATCATAAAACCAACAAATACATGCAGCTCATCACTGATCAAGTGCCATCTCCACAATGAAGCTTGCCTGCATTGGATCTCCAACACTGTCTATCTCTGGCCCTGATTGTACATTTTGTCAAATTGCTTCAACCTTAGCCTCCAGTATAGTTTTTATAAGAGTAGTATGTCTTTTAACGTCACTGAAATATTTCATTTGCCTCTTTTTTATTTATTTCATGAACTCATTTTCATTCCCAGTTTTTCTAGAATTTATGTATTTGATTGTTTTTGTTTCCATGAAATACAACATATTCTTCTATATATCCACATCTTCAGGGCCTCTGTTCGACTTTCTAACTGCAGCTGCATCATACAACCAACTAAAACATGACACAAGCAGTCAAGCTTTGAGCTCCAGACTGCAATCGCCTCTTTTTGGAACCACTGTAAAAAGGGCACAAGGACTTACCATAAGCCTACTCTCCATGGGCAGTAAAACACAAGACAAATACGATATAACAGTATCAATCTAAGGCAAATCGAATGAACACTTACAAAGTCATGACCAGTCTGTCCTCCTTTGACCACTTCAGGTGCCATGTACTCAATGGTCCCACAGAAAGAATATGTTCGATGTGTCTGGAAAAAAAAAAAACATATGATTTAATTATTTATTGATGGTCTGCATTTCACAGCTGAACAGTTCATTTACAGTGGGATTCACCATCAGTAGATTTCAATTATAGCGGGCTTCATTTACTGGGGGATTTATTTACAGTAGATTTAATTTACAGTCCATTAAATTTACGGTGGAATTAATTCACTGTGGAACTAATCTACTATTCAAAGTGTCAGTAAACAAGCAATTTAACATAGCAAGCCATATATATTATAAAGAGTAAAGGTACTCTTCTCCAAGCCTTGAGGTGTTCTGGGTATATATGGTGCTGGTCCCATATTTGTACTAGACCAACAAAAACTCAATGGATGAAGTGGTCAATATTATATTGGATACATTTACTTCCTAGATCATGTTATGGTAAAATTTTAAGCTGAGTTGACCCAGCAACCTGTCTCTAGCATTTCATCTAGAAGTACAGAAAGTACTGAAAGACAAAAAAAAGTAATATTAGACTGTGTGGAGATTTAAAATGACAAGAAGGAGATAAGATGGAGAGATGGAGAGATGGAGAGATGGAGAGGGGGAGAGAGAGAGAGAGAGAGAGAGAGAGAGAGAGAGAGAGAGAGAGAGAGAGAGAGAGAGAGAGAGAGAGAGAGAGAGAGAGAGAGAGAGAGAGAGAGAGAGAGAGAGAGAGAGAGAGAGAGAGAGAGAGAACTTTATTTTAAGAGCTGAATGTTAGATGGACCTGCTTGCCCAATTCTTAACCTTTTGAAAACAAAGTTTGTTCGTTCATATGTTCTTACATTGACAAGTTTTCTCAGCTGGGATGATGATAGGGATCAAGTTTGGCATTGATAATCTCTTACATGTGACGAATGTTATCTTTAGGGGTGTTAATACAAGACCAGCACAGATAACATCTCACATATGACGAGTTTTATCTTTAGAGAAGTTGATATGGACCAAATTCAGTATTGAACACAAAGTTTTGGAAGAAAATTTCTGGTTATCAATTTGAAAATGAACAAAATGACAAGCCGGCACTTACGGGATCTGTAGGAAGGAACTCCTTGCTGAGACCAAAATCTGTGAGCACAATGTGTCCGTCGGCATCCAGGAGAATGTTCTCCAGCTTGATGTCTCGGTATATGATGCCAAGCTGTTGACAGAAAGTACAATGGGTGTTATGTTTGTTGTTGGCTGTCAATCTGTACTGAAGACAGGATGAAGACAAGAAAAGGACAGGAAAGATAAGAAAGAAAGAAAGAAAGAAAGAAAGAAAGAAAGAAAGAAAGAAAGAAAGAAAAAAAGAAAGAAAGAAAGAAAAAAAAAGAAAGAAGAAAGAAAGAAAGAAAGAAAGAAAGAAAGAAAGAAAGAAAGAAAGAAAGAAAGAAAGAAAGAAATCTAAGACATGAAAGGAAACAAAAGCATAATAGATCAGAAAGGAAGAAAGACAGACATAAAGCAATATTAGACAGAGTGAGTTTTAAAAAGATAGGAAGGAGATAAGATGAGAGAGAGAGAGAGAGAGAGAGAGAGAGAGAGAGAGAGAGAGAGAGAGAGAGAGAGAGAGAGAGAGAGACAGACAGACAGACAGACAGACAGACAGACAGACAGACAGACAGACAAACAGACAGACTGACAGATGGAAAGAGAGACAAACAGATGCCAAAATCAAGAAACAGGAAAAGAAAGAAGAGGGAAAGAAAGTTAAAATAAGAAAGACACTGAAAAATAGGGAAGGAAAGGTTGAAAGGGAACAAACAGAAAGAAAGTTACAATGTCATCAAGTAAAACAACTCCAAAGGGACACAACCTACTTTATGTAATGTTTCCAAAGCCAGGGTGATCTCTCCTATGTAGATCCGAACCTCGTCTTCAGTAAAATGCTCTCGCTGGTAGAGGTGTGTGAACATCTCGCCTCCGTTAACAAAATCTGTGGATATGGAAATGGAGGGCTGTGAAATATGACATCTACTGCATTTCCATAATGTCTACTATACACAAAACTCACTGTGAACACTTGTTTAGAATGTGAACAAGAAAAATAACCAAACTCTCATATTTTGAGACAAACAGAACTATCCAGGCTAAGAAAAAGGTATAGAATCAAAACAACTACAACTACCTCATTCTTAACTGCCTGGGACAGATCACCATCTGTGCCTTAGGACGGGGCATAACAGACTTAATAAACACATGTAAATGCCTATACCAATGTGCACTGAGCAAATAAACTGCTGAACAGGCTCTTTGTACAGTGACTTTAGAAACATATATTAGCCCACTTTCAACACTCATCTATGCTGTATGGAACTAAAGAGGGACTCCACACACACACACAAATGGTCGAGTAGATAACCTTGATGGTGTCACTGTCAAAGACATGATCACAAGGAGAACAAGAAACCACATTTACACACACAAAACAAAGAATAAAACAAACTAGATTTTCAAATAGACACTAAACTGGATGCTCTAAGCTTATATGTGTCATATTGTCAGTGATTTAACATTGTTTGTTTACTGCTCCACTGTGCTATAGAACAACAGGGAAAATAAGATCTTGTTGTCCTTTTACTTCTGCCTTAGGATGTCAATAAAATAAAACCTTGTAGTCTTGTACTTCTAACCTAGGATGTAGATGAAAATAAGACCTTGCAGTCTTGTACTTCTACCCTAGGATGTAGAGGGAAACAAGACAGTTGATATTTCTCCTCTTCTACCCTAGTATATAAGAACCACCACCTATACTAAACAACCATGCCAGCCAGCAAGCTACCATAGAAGACATTCACAAGAAACTTACCGAGGATGAGGTTCAGCTTGGAGTCAGTCTGGAAGGCATAATGCAGCGTGACCAGGAACGGAGACTGTCTGATGGCTTCCAGGACCTGCCGCTCGGTCCTGGTGTGTTCTGTAGTCTTGGTCTTCTGGACAATTGAGGCCTTCTTGAGCTGCTTCAGAGCGTATAGCTTTCCATTGTCCTCTGCCTCCGATCTTGCGCACCAAGAACACCTTTCCATATGCTGCATGTGGGAAAATAAGTGGTCAGAGAGATACATTAGTTCATGGAACTCAGTACTAGTAAGTGATATACATTAGTTCACTGAACTAAATACTGGTAAGTGATATATATTAGTTCACTGAACTAAATACTGGTAAGTGGTATATATTAGTTCACTGAACTAAATACTGGTAAGTGATATATATTAGTTCACTGAACTAAATACTGGTAAGTGATATATATTAGTTCACTGAACTAAATACTGGTAAGTGGTATATATTAGTTCACTGAACTAAATACTGGTAAGTGATATATATTAGTTCACTGAACTAAATACTGGTAAGTGATTGATATATATTAGTTCACTGAACTAAATACTGGTAAGTGAAATATATTAGTTCACTGAACTAAATACTGGTAAGTGAAATATATTAGTTATTAGTTCACCAAATTAAATACTATATGTACAAACACACATACATACAGAGATACACACAGTGTGATGACGATATTCTATGAAACGTCTGGGATGTGTTTTCACAACTAACGGGATTGCACAAACGTGCATGCATAGATGACATTAATTAAAGCAATGACAATGTGGACTTTGTCAATAATCAACTTTTGCAATCCAATTTATGAGAATGGGTCTAAAACTGCTAGCACCCAGTTTACAAGACTGAGTTTGACCCTAAGATAAAGGAGGGGAATGGCTGGAGTCCATCTACACCTGAGGATTAAACCCGGATGCCTCAGTTGGAGGGTCAGTTCATCCCCCCTGTGCTAGAAACTGCAAGGATTTGAAAGCGGATGTACCCAGGTCATATAATCTAAACACAACGGTTGTCTCCCCATAGTTGTACCGGACCATGACCTGAACATAAAACGTAAGCACTAACTGTGTTCTCTATAGGATACAAATAAATATCACCTGCTGTGTTAATGGTAACGTTTGTTTGTTTGTTTGTTTGTTTGTTTGTTTGTTTGTATTCGCCTGATTTAACTCATGCATAGTCCACATATGTGCTAGTGCTACAAGTAATTGCTAGAGACAGAATGTGACAGAGTCGAGACATAGGGAGGGTATGAGAGGGTCAGAGTAGGGGTATGAGAGGGTCAGAGTAGGGGTATGAGAGGGTCAGAGTTGGGGTATGAGAGGGTCAGAGTAGGGGTATGAGAGGGACAGAGTAGGGGTATGAGAGGGTCAGAGTAGGGGTATGAGAGGGTCAGAGTAGGGGTATGAGAGGGTCAGAGTAGGGGTATGAGAGGGTCAGAGTAGGGTATGAGAGGGTCAGAGTAGGGGTATGAGAGGGTCAGAGTAGGGGTATGAGAGGGTCAGAGTAGGGGTATGAGAGGGTCAGAGTAGGGGTATGAGAGGGTCAGAGTAGGGGTATGAGAGGGTCAGAGTAGGGGTATGAGAGGGTCAGAGTAGGGGTATGAGGGGTCAGAGTAGGGGTATGAGAGGGTCAGAATAGGGGTATGAGAGGGTCAGAGTAGGGGTATGAGAGGGTCAGAATAGGGATGGGTACGAGAGTGACAGAGTAGGGGTACGAGAGTGGCAGAATAGGGGTACGAGAGTGACAAAGCAGGGGTACGAGAGTGACAAAGCAGGGGTACGAGAGTGACAAAGCAGGGGTACGAGAGTGACAGAGTAGGGGTACGAGAGTGACAAAGTAGGGGTACGAGAGTGACAAAGTAGGGGTACGAGAGTGACAAAGTAGGGGTACGAGAGTGACAAAGTAGGGGTACGAGAGTGGCAGAATAGGGGTACGAGAGTGACAAAGTAGGGGTACGAGAGTGACAGAGTAGGGGTACGAGAGTGACAAAGTAGGGGTAACGAGAGTGACAAAGTAGGGGGTACGAGAGTGGCAGAAATGGGTACGAGAGTGACAAAGTAGGGGTACGAGAGTGACAAAGTAGGGGTACGAGAGTGACAAAGTAGGGTACGAGAGTGACAAAGTAGGGTACGAGAGTGACAAAGTAGGGGTACGAGAGTGACAGAGTAGGGGTACGAGAGTGGCAGAATAGGGGTACGAGAGTGACAAAGTAGGGGTACGAGAGTGACAAAGTAGGGGTACGAGAGTGACAAAGTAGGGGTACGAGAGTGACAGAGTAGGGGTACGAGAGTGACAAAGTAGGGGTACGAGAGTGACAGAGTAGGGGTACGAGAGTGGCAGAATAGGGGTACGAGAGTGACAAAGTAGGGGTACGAGAGTGACAAAGTAGGGTACGAGAGTGACAAAGTAGGGTACGAGAGTGACAGAGTAGGGGTACGAGAGTGGCAGAATAGGGGTAACGAGAGTGACAAAGTAGGGGTACGAGAGTGACAAAGTAGGGGTACGAGAGTGACAAAGTAGGGGTACGAGAGTGACAAAGTAGGGGTACGAGAGTGACAGAGTAGGGGTACGAGAGTGGCAGAATAGGGGTACGAGAGTGACAAAGTAGGGGTACGAGAGTGACAAAGCAGGGGTACGAGAGTGACAAATCAGGGGTACGAGAGTGACAAAGCAGGGGTACGAGAGTGACAAAGCAGGGGTACGAGAGTGACAAAGCAGGGGTATGAGAGTGACAAATCAGGGGTACGAGAGTGACAAAGCAGGGGTACGAGAGTGACAAAGTAGGGGTACGAGAGTGACAAAGCAGGGGTATGAGAGTGACAGAATAGGGGAGGGACAGAGTAGGGGGGGGGGGGGGTACGAGAGTGACAGAGTAATTGTACGAGAGTGGCAGAGAACAGGAAATAAGAGAACAGGCTGTGGAAAAAATACAGTAAAAAGGGGTTTCACGCGGGGGGTGAGGGAAGAACAAACGGGGCGGAAATGAAAAAGACAACGAGGAAGGGTAAGGTGGGGGAAGCAGGAAATGAAAAGAGACGGTCGGAAGGGGCCGCTTATGAACGAGTGGGAAGGACAAGCGGTGGGAAGGACAAGCGGAGGTGAAAAGAAATGTTTATTATATGGCTGAGAGGCAAACAGCATTGACAACGGGTCGGGAAGGGCGCAGATCGAAACTGTGTTAAGAATAGAAGGAGGAGTCAGAACAACATGAGATTCAAGATGGGAATTAGAAGGGAGAGGATAACATGTACAGATAAGCGTGGACATGAAAGCACTGGATGAGAAATCACCAGACAACAGTGTGTGTGTGTGTGTGTGTGTGTGTGTGTGTGTGTGTGTGCGCGCGCGCGCATGTCTGTGTGTTTGACATATGACTGAGTAGATACAGAACAAAGAAGACGACGACACGCAGCATGCTTATGGACTACCCTTGAGTTCAAAGCTAGCGAACGCAAGAAAAAATAAATAAATAAAAATGTAAAACCTGTGCACACATACAGTAAGATGACACATAAACTAACATTTAAAAGAAAAAGATAATTTGCGGGAAAGAAACGCCGAGAAACGAATATGCAAATGGACGCTAACAAGAAAACGAGTAGAGGAACTACATAAACATACATTCATGCGATACAAGTGCATGAATTTAAAAAAAAAAAAAACAAGCAGAAGAATTACATAAACATACATACAGACTATATACAATGGACACTTAGAGAGAGCACTTCAGTGTGATTGTTCTATAAATACATCACAGTGCACCGTCTGCTTGCTACCAGGGGAGAAAGTGTATAAAGGATAGGTAAGTGTTCTCAATGATTGCATGCCGGGCGTTAAGGGAACTAAGTAGCTTGACTCTTTCTCTACAAATGATCGTTATGTGTACACCCAAGTTATGACTCCCAGGTGTCTTTCTCCTGTCGTATAGAATTCTCTATGCCAGGCAGTGTTCAATGATGACTGCACTTGTCCCAGAGTTACGCCGCTATGCGTGCCAACTCGAAGCCACCCTGCCCTCAAGAAGGCCAACGTTAAGCAACTAGTGCACAGTGATCTGCTTATTTCTAGCGGCATCAATTACTTGGTAAGGAGAAAATCAGCTGTCTTTCTCCCAGCGATCGCTGCCCCCTCTGCGCTAGCTGTGTTCTATATCACAAGAGACGTCATTGTCGCCACGTTGCCTTTCTCTCTCGCGCCCCTGTAACAACTGAAAGGGCTGCATATGCGCCCAGGAGAAGCCAGCTCTTCCATTTCCCAGCTTGCACCCCCCTCCCCCACGCCCTCTCTCTGACGTATAGCGTCTTGCCCTACCGGCAGCGACTGCCGTCGCTACTCTGCTGAAGTGGTGGGACTTCAGACCATATTCAGTGTATCTGAACCAAATGTAGAAAGCACAAGATCACATAACACGATGGTTGAGATTCACGGAAAAGAGCCAATCACATATCACATGTTTGAGGCAGGAAGGCTGAAGGTGGATCCAGCAATGTTGAGCTGAATGTATCTAAACGTTTGTAACAACCAACTTACCTCCTGTGCCAAGCACTTTGAGCAGCTCGAAGTCCTGCATGCTGACTCGTCCTTTACCGGTAAAGTTCACTGCGGAAGACAGAACAGGCACATTTACACTTGCAGTCTTAACTTAAGTACATATAAAGTTACGGTCTCAAGTTAGTTACATATAAACTTGCGGTCTTAAGATTTCACATTATGAAAACTGGAAATGTTCGGATTTAAACAAGTTTAACGGTATCGCTTAATGGATCATAATTAAATATTGCAAAAAGCGGTCCATTTTACAAAGTAAATTGTACACACAGATATATGTGAAGAGGGGGGATATGAATGAGAGTGAGAGAGAGAGAGAGAGAGAGAGAGAGAGAGAGAGAGAGAGAGAGAGGAGAGAGGGGGGGGGGAAGACTCACAGCTGCTTACAGCCGCAGCGTCGTGACACTGTCAACTTATCATCTTAGACAGCTGTGTCACGGGAGATGGTAGGGAACTGCCTGACCTCGTAGAGGTAAACAGGAACAGGGAGGCCAGGGGGATATACGATGTTAAGACAGCAAGGGGACATAACTGGTGCTGGAGAAGCTGGCGGCCAGGAGGTGGGAGGGGGAGAAAAGGTCAGGTGGGACAGACAGACAAACAGGCAGACAGACAGACAGACAGACAGACAGACAGACAGACAGACAGACAGACAGACACGCTGGTGTGTGAGTAAAGAACCTGGTATGTAAAGTGTTTAAATAAATAACCACAAACCATGGAAACCCTGCATGAAGTAAGTACACGCCGTGGCATTACATATAAATACATCGCCATGCGGTCTGCATGGCGAAGAGGTCAAACCGCATGTCACATCCTATGAACGTTGTGAGTTCGTTATAATATAAGATTCGGTAATTGGGTTCACGCGTGGAATTTTTTCGGATACCTCATTTCTGGAACTACGGAGGTCGTGCTCTGAGCGATGCTTACGTCTGACCGCATTGTGGAAATAAAACCGAGCCATGTGGGACAGAACCGGTGCAATGAAATCAATGGCCTCCCATTCTTCATAAATATACGGCCAAACATATGCTATGCTGGTCTCATACATGCACTGGGAACAGGCATGAAGACACCATCGAAGGAAAACAGGACACATAGATTGTTGTTTATAACATGCAGGGTCAACCACCTTCACATGCTGTTGATTCTGTTTATCGCAAATATGTCCGTGATATTTGGGGAGGGGCAGGGGGTGGATTCCAAGAACCTTCACCCACACGGAACCTGGCCATTGCACGACTCCTTGCGTCACACACTCGTATTCCATCGGTAAACAAAACAGGATGTGGGAAGGACCCGTTCTTGTTATGCTCGCGTCTCTGTTTTTGTCGTTCAGCCAATCACGGCTTGGCGTCTGTATAAAAAAAACAAAATCCGGTCTCGCACGGAACTAAAAATAGAAAAATGAGGGATTGCCTAACTTATCCAAGGTCATGGTGAAAGTTGGGGAACTCCTGAGGTCATCACCGTAACTCATGCATGTTTTTTATTTAGCATCCACGAAGCGTAGATAACCAACTGACACATTAAACAACAGAAAGGGTAAACTAAACATTACAGCCAAGCTGAAGCTGACTATAACCCTTATACGAGCTGGTAGGCCGAGAGGTTAGTTTATCCGGGTTCCAACCCCAGTTAACAGAAAGGATGTGTTTTTATCGGAGAAGATAATACAACGTTTAGTTTAGTATGTATACACGGCGAGTGCTCTGGTACACGTGGACTTTAATCCATAAGTGGCATTTCATTCTGAAGTGAACTTTAATCCATAAGTGGCATTTCATTCTGAAGTGAACTTTAATCCCCAGTCTTTCTAACATCTTCCGGGAAATACCAGCAATCGTGCGCATTCTTCTTCTCCTTCATGAATGTACGTGTGTGCGAATGAATGTGAGCGCAGGCGAGTGTACTTTTAGATGGATGGTGTGTGCGTCCGTGCGCTCATGTGTTATGTGAGTGTGTGTGTGTGTGCGTGCATATGTGTGAGCATGTGTTATATGAGTGTGTGTTTGAATGTGTGTATGTCAGCGTAATTTAAACGTGTGTATTTGAGTATGAGTGAATATGTGTATGTAAGCGTTCAAACATGTGATTATATATATATATATATATATATATATATATATATATATATATATATATATATATATATATATATATATATATATGTGTGTGTGTGTGTGTGTGTGTGTGTGTGTGTGCGTGCGCGCGCGCTTGACATTTCCTGACAAAACTGATCAGAACCCAAGATTCGGAAAGCTCAGCACCAATGTCACTACTAGAAAAGTGTACTCAAGTGTAAATGATACACTCGCACGCAGTAGTATAGGCAGTATATCACTTTAGATGACGCCTTATGTCATTATGAACACCGTAATTGTCTTGACCATCACCACTACCATCATCATCATCATCTCCACCATCATCATCACCACTGTCATCTTCACAAGCATCATCACCCTCACCCTCACCACCACCATAAAGTATTTCCACACACGGGCTGGCCGAGAAGCTTTCGATCATTCCATTCCATCGTTGTCTGTCTGCTGTCCTTCTCTACAGTTCCATGTCTGTCTGTTATCCTTCTCTGTAGTTCCATATCTGTCTGATATCCTTCTCTGTAGTTCCATATCTGTCTGTTATCCTTCTCTGTAGTTCCATATCTGTCCGTTATCCTTCTCTGTAGTTCCATATCTGTCGTTGTCCTCTGTAGTTCCTTCCATATCTGTCTGTTATCCTTCTCTGTAGTTCCATATCTGTCTGTTATCCTTCTCTGTAGGTTTCCCTATCGGGCTGTTGCCCTTCCTGTATTCCTATCTGTCTGTTATCCTTTTCTGTAGTTCCATTCTTTTTGTTTCCTTCTCTGTAGTTTCCCTACTGTCTGTTATCCCTTTTCTGTGTTCCATATCTGCTGTTGCCCCTTTTCTTTGTTCCATATCTGTCTGTTATCCTTCTCTGTAGTTCCTATCGCTGTTATCCTTCTCTGTAGTTCCATATCTGTCTGTTATCCTTCTCTGTAGTTCCATATCTGTCTGTTATCCTTCTCTGTAGTTCCATATCTGTCAGATATCCTTCTCTGTAGTTCCATATCTGTCTGTTATCCTTCTCTGTAGTTCCATATCTGTCTGTTATCCTTCTCTGTAGTTCCATATCTGTCTGTTATCCTTCTCTGTAGTTCCATATCTGTCTGTTATCCTTCTCTATAGTTCCATATCTGTCTGTTATCCTTCTCTGTAGTTCCATATCTGTCAGATATCCTTCTCTGTAGTTCCATATCTGTCTGTTATCCTTCTCTATAGTTCCATATCTGTCTGTTATCCTTCTCTGTAGTTCCATATCTGTCTGTTGCCCTTCTCTGTAGTTCCATATCTGTCTGTTATCCTTCTCTATAGTTCCATATCTGTCTGTTATCCTTCTCTATAGTTCCATATCTGTCTGTTATCCTTCTCTGTAGTTCCATGTCTGTCTGTTATCCTTCTCTGTAGTTCCATATCTGTCTGTTATCCTTCTCTATAGTTCCATATCTGTCTGTTATCCTTCTCTGTAGTTCCATATCTGTCTGTTATCCTTCTCTGTAGTTCCATATCTGTCTGTTATCCTTCTCTATAGTTCCATATCTGTCTGTTATCCTTCTCTGTAGTTCCATGTCTGTCTGTTATCCTTCTCTGTAGTTCCATATCTGTCTGTTATCCTTCTCTATAGTTCCATATCTGTCTGTTATCCTTCTCTGTAGTTCCATGTACATCCGCATTGACAGATCTGTGCATGCCTGTTTTATAAATGTTGCCCTTGGTCCATCCTTTTGGTCCTCCTCCCCCACACCCCTCCCCCTCAGTATTTTGCCCTGGCATAGCGGATAATGTGCTTGCCTGTCGAGACGGTGCTCCTGGTTCAATCCCCGGAAGAGACAAGGTATTTTTCAAGACCAATACAGCTCTGGGATCGACCTAGCCCCATAAACATGGGTGCCAGACAATTTCAGTAATCTTATGGGAAGGAAGGCCAGTGAGGAAGAGAACTAGCTAACCTGGCTACTGGATCAATCAGCATCGGAAAAGATAACAAAGGCATAAAATAGGGTAAAGTAACAACAACAATTTGAAATGTTATGTAGGGACGCAGAGGTGTTTCCAAGGCACCAGGGCCGGGTTATATACTGGCCAAGACCTATTGACGCGTCCTCGTCGAGCATCCTGGGCAACAGGTTCCGTCGGGGTCCTGGCTAAAGTCAGTAGGACCGCCGATTCCTCCGAAGTCGGAGAGTGTCTGCCTGTACGGCGAGGAACCACCAGTCTGCACACCAATAAGCCAGACATGGGACAACGGATACTCACGCAAACCTCAGGTCCTGTATGTCATCACACTGATATTGGACAACAGGATGTCTTCATCCGACATACAGGACTTCGCGTTGGAGCTCAAGCCAACGAATATAAGCATACAAGCAAGCAAGCAAATGTTATGTAGAACCAGTTTGCTGTATGCCAATGAACAAATTAGGAAGAGCTTGGAAGCAACGGAGATGTGGTTCCTGAGACGAATGTTGTGATTACCCTTGACTGCCAGAGTAACTAACAACGATTGCCTGGAAGAGACTAATGAAACTAGAACATTGCATACAACTACAGTAGTAAGAAAGAAACAAAATAGTCTTCTTTAGACATGCGACAAGAAAAGAGACGTTGAAAAACAGTGACTGGAAAGATCAGTGGGGGAGAGGCAGAAAGAAGCAGAGACAGAGAAACTGGATGAGATGAGACGGTGGTATTATGATGAATATCATCAGCAGAATTGATCCAGAACCTGAAGGAATATGTGGAGAGAAGTAAACGCCTGAGCCAGTTGGCGGGGCACATGGCGATGATGATGATGATGATGTTGACGACGACGACGACGATAGACGTAACTCTAATACATGTAAATATCTGTAATAAATGAAACTGTATGTGTAAACACTTACCCGTATGATAATACGTACTCCACAGAAACACCATAACGCACTAAACGTCTACAGGAAAACAACCAAGATATCAACAAATGAAGTTCGAGCACAAACAAGTTTAAAGTGTCGGCACAATCAAGCAGTCGCGCTGCGGCCACAAGTTTTCAAACATATCATTCTGACAAACGTTTTCCCAAAAGCCACGTCAAGTTATTATTAGCCAGCGGGCTGAGATCACAGGCTGACAAACACCAGCTACCGACCAGCACCCGCCCCACATCGCAAAGGTTTCACCCGTACATACGGTCCGAAATCTAGACCCCGGCAGGCGGTGGGAAGACGAGGTGCGGATTTTCAGCAGAGATTCCCAAACTGTGTGCAGCCAGATCAGTGGTGAGGACCGTCTTATTTTTGTGTGTGCGTTCTCTCGCTTTGAACTCAAGCGTAGTCCATACGCGTACTTTTACTTCTAGAAGTCACTCGATGGTCTTCTCCGTGATTATATGTTGCGTTTTGTGTATGTGTTTGGTATGTCAAAGAGTAAGCACAGACAAGTCACTGAAATTGTTCTGGCGACTACATAAAAGTAAGAATGTGGTTGTGAAGAATAAGAATATTCCTGACTTCCAAGATGCTGACGTCATCTGGCAGAGGACTGACGAGAACAAGGGCAAAGCCCTCTTCGAACGCTATCTTGAGCAGAGCAAACAGACAGACATGAGAGTCCGAAATCTGGCCAAGGAGGTCACCTCAGACAGGTGCAAGGCCCAGACATTTCGGATGAAGACCTCCTTGACAGTGAAAGAGATCAAGACTACTAATACTACTACTACTACTACTACTACTACTACTACTACTACTACTACTACTACTACTACTACCGCCACCACCGCAACCCCTACTACTACTACTGCCACCACGGCAACCCCTACTACTACTGCTACTACCGCCACCCCTACTACTACTACTACTGCCGCCACCGCAACCCCTACTACTACTGCTACCACCGCAACCCCTACTACTACTGCTACTACCACCACCCCTACTACTACAACTACTACTACTACTACTACTGCCACCACCGCAACCCCTACTACTACTGCTACTACCGCCACCCCTACTACTTCTACTACTACTACTACCGCCACCCCTACTACTACTACTACTACTACTACTACCACCCCTACTACTACTACTACTACAACTACAACTACTACTACCACCACCCCTACTACTACTACTACTACTGACACCACCGCAACCCCTACTACTACTGCTACTACCGCCACCCCTACTACTACTACTACCGCCACTACTACTACTACTACTACTACTACTACTACTACTACTACTACTACTACTACTACTACTACTACTACTACTGGAGGCGGGATTTATTTCAAACAAACATTCACCGGCAACTCCCAGGTCGACAGAGTCTAATATGTGTACCAGCACATATTCTGGCAAGCATAAGCGGCCACCTCATCACACTGACCCCATCACCCCGACCCCATCACACGATATCCATTACAAGTATACTCCATGTCCTGGCCAGGCCGGTGCGATCACCTCAAACTGACTTTCTACGCAACTTTACGTTCAGTAGTTTGCCATTGCTACATTAGCGAGAAGACAAAGTGTGTCCGACTGGTGCATGGAGTAAACCCACCACCCCGCCGACAGACTGCGGGAAGTGTAAGCTCAGGAGCTTTACACCTCTCTTCCACGCTGACCTCTACAATGCCGATAGTCTAATGCAAATATGGGACTGGACCATATAACCACAACGCCTCATGGCCTGGAAGCAGGATCTTTACACACTTTTTGTCCGCTTCGCAAAATCGATAAAAATAACTTGCTATCGTTTCTTTTAAGATTCAATACGAGGGATTTCTGAAACGGCGGGACGCTGTAGTGGCATTACAGTATCGTTAAAGGCAACGTTTCTATTAACCCAAGAGCGACCCTTTGATACAAACCAAGCCCTTGGGGGAGCCAGTCAAGATCTCAAACTAACCGACCTGTTCGTGACTGGAATACATGCATAGCAGTCATTGATCGCTGAAGAAATTCTGGGTACTGTTAATGCGGTATGGCCAGCGGAAATTTGACTGGGTGAGCGGGTGCAGTTGGCCAGGAATAGAATCGGGATTTCCCCATTGGGGGTGGCTGCCTAATCTTATGGGGGTTGTCTGTTGGAATTTCCCCACATTATAGAGTGTTAATGTAAATAAGTATAGAAATAGAGAAAATACACATTCGTTTCTTCTTCAACAACAACCATAACAATAACAATCACGACTGCTGCTGCACAGCTGTTGCTACTGCTACTACTTACAGCAACAACTACAACTACTAATAATACTACAAAAACATATACTACTACCACTAAAATTAATATAACAAATGTTGCTTCTATACCAATACTGCCACTACTAGGGGTATTAAGACATCTTTACTAATGCTGCTACCTATTACTGTTACTGCTACTACTACTACTACTACTACTACTACTACTACTACTACTACTACTACCGCCACCACTACTACTGTTTGCTACACCAGCTACTACTCTTACTGCTTTTGCTGGACATACAGAAACTACAACAACAACAACAACAACAACAACAACAACAACAACAACAACAACAACTAACTACTACTACTACTACTACTACTACTACTACTACTACTACTACTGCTACCACTTCCACCATCGCCACCACTACTACCGCTGCTACACCAGCTACTACTATTACTGCTTTTGCTGGACCTACAGAAACTACTGCTGCTATTTCTACAACCAATACTGTTGCTGATGTTGTTGGTTACTTTTCTCTGTGGGTTAATCTTCACTGTTGGTCAGCATTCTCTGTTGGTCAGTCTTCTATTGATCAGCACTTTCTTCATCCGTCTTCGGCTACCAGGTAACCGACATTATACTATCTACAGCTGGGATATTACAACTGAGATAAATCGTTTGGGGTTTTCCCAGCGTAAATGATAGGAAATTCCAACACAAATGCTTATTTATAGCAAGGATACCAACAAAGCAGTCATGGTTCCGGTATATTTCATTCAGTTCCGTAATAGCTTGTGATCGGGTAAAACATGTATAGTACGGATTGTTGGGGATTCACACATATTAGGTTATAATAGTATACGACGCGTCATAGGTGGTCTATACAGCTATGGATTATTATCTGCTAAGATTTTGAAGTAGTTGAATCAGTTCTGATGTAGTTGAATCAGTGTGTTTATTGTGTCTTGCTGACGAAGGCACTAGCCGAAACGTCCATTCGGATACTTCTGATTTTGTTCTGGTAAAGCTAATTAATTCTACTTGTTGTTTTCGTTATTTACTCGTTGTATTACATGGTGTGGCGACCGTCTTTTTCTGTGGCTAAGGGCTTGCGAGCGCGGTTTGTGAGCCCGTATACCCGCGTTCGAAACACAGCGGTGCTGGTTTTTTCGAAAAAGGTATGGGAGCCGGTCGTTCAGAAATCAACGACAAACTAGTGAACGTAAAATTTGCCCAGGAATCACGAACAGCGAAAATGCTGGGGTTGACTGCTACGTCCTGTGAAGGACATGCAACTTAATTTTTTTTAACGTTATCAAAACTCTCTAGTCTCCTAGCGTGACCCCTTCCCAATGATGACAGTCTTGTCTTGATGTATATAATCCGGCATATACAACAAAATTGGTTAGCTTCTACTACACTACCCACAGCAACAGGTCCGACCGTTCAAAGTGACCATCAAGGCTAGCTTTCAAACATCTCTACCACTCCTAAGTGACAAAGCCGCGTGCGCTTTCTCATGTCCCTCTGCTTCCTCGTCTGCTGCTGTCAATATGCCTGCCGCACAAACACCGAACGTCTCGGCGAGGGCTTGGCAGGCGAGTCAGTAGCTGAGTGAGAGGTTGGGAGTGTCCGGGAGAATACTAGTATGCACACACATACATGCACACACTTCTCGGCTCTTCTACGCATATTTGTCTGACATGTGTCAACCAGCCCGTCCTTCTATCCATCCAATCCATTGGTCCGTCCGCCTATCTGTCTGGTCAGTCTATGGAAGTTTTATTTCTCTATGCATTTCTTCCTGGTTCTCCCGCCTCTCTGCCTCTCTCTCTCTCTCTCTCTCTCTCTCTCTCTCTCTCTCTCTCTCTCTCTCTCTCTCTCTCTCTCTCTCATCTCTCACACACACACAAACGTCACGCGCTCATACACTTAACAAAGACATACAAGTTGGTGGGAGGCACACACACACACACACACACACACACTCATACACTTACCCAAGTTGGGGTTGATTGCAGCATCATGTAACGGACACGCAATTAACTTCTAGAATGAACTCACACACCATACATACAAACACTTCTACACACACATTTGCACCAATCCCGCAACAACAGTTCGCACCTTTTCCACTCCACTCCAACAACTCCACCGAGCCAGCCAACCGCTTGCCTAACGCATCCACTCATTGCGTAAGGATGCGCGGGCCACGTCACCAACGACAGGGCCTGAACTTGGTTAGAGTGAGAATGTGATCAAGGCTGCCCTACTTAACAGAAAACTACGCCGTGTTAAAAGTAAGAGCAAAACAACTGCGTCAGCAGCCACAGCCACTAAATACCAGCTACAGCCGTGTCAACAACCAAGCTAGACACCAGTAAACTACAAGCACCTCTGAAGTTGGAGTGGGTTCATCTCAAGGCGAGGGACACTGGTAATAGGGGAAGCTAATCCACACGCAAAGATCAGCCCAGTACTACTAGAAGTAGTAGCAGGTGTATGAAACTACGCTTGAGTTCAAAGCACACACACACACACACACCTAATCAGACAGCAGTAAGGCTCGGCCAGCGACAACAGCAACAGCTTCTCTTTCCAGGAAAAGGTAATGTTTTCATGTAGTTGTATCTGTGTATGTTTATGTGCTGACGAAGGCTTTACGACATTTATGATCTGTTTAAGTTCCCGCTAATCACTGGTATCATGAAGGCTAATAGACTACAATGGCTGGGGCATATAGAAAGAATAGAAGATAATAGGGAAACTTCTTCTTCTGCGTTCATCAGGAGTTTTTTTTTTCCGGACGTGATTGCGTTGTGCCTGTTTACAGCAGAGCTGCGTTCTTGCGCCGTTAGGCCGACACACCCGACTTCTGCGGGCATTTGTTGACCGGGTTAACCTTCCCGGGGTAATAGGGGAAAAAAACTCGCTTACATTCATGAAATAAATTACCGTAGACCCCGAGGTAGACCAAGAAGACGGTGGAGAGATAATACATGTACAGACCTACAAGCACTTGGAATCAACGACTGGCAAGAGAAGGTCAGCCAGAGAGATGAATGGAGACGGATTGTATCTGCAGCAGAGAACCTCAATGGCTCGGAACGCTGAAGAAGAAGAAGGCTTTAGCCGCAACGTCTATTTTGTCATGTGTGATCGTGTTCTAGTGAAGCTTACCGTTTCTCCTCGTTTTTGTTGATACACTCATTGCATCTTTCCAAGGATGAGGAGGATGGGAATGAAGTAGAAGGAAGAGGGAAAGAAGGAATGATGAAGAGGAAGGAGAGAAAGAGAGGAGGGGAAGGAGGAGAAGGAATGAGGAGGAGGCGGCGGGGGGGGGGGGGGAGAGAGGAAAAAGGAGGCCGGGGGAGGAGGAAAGAGGAGGAGGAGGCAGGAGTAAGTGCGTACAGCCTGGTTGTACACCTCAAAGGTAAGTGTGCCCCCCCCCCCCTAGTGTCAACCCCTAAACCGTTCAAATGAACTAAAATGTTTGTTGTCTCATTCTTGATTTGAGGACGTAAGTTACAAGTATCTCAGAAGTCGGAGTGGGTTCGCCTGCTGGCGAGGGACACTGGTAATAGGGAGAGCTAATTTATCGGTGGCTAAGGAGTTACAAACACAATTCACAATCCCGCATACCGCATTCAAAAACACTGCTGCAGGCGATATGGAAGCAGGCCACCTTGTGCTGGTTTTCATACAATCGTATGATCTTCAGTCGTTCAGAAACAATGGCAAACTACTGAACGTAAACTTGCCCAGTAAATCACAAACAGCCAAAAATTCTGTGGTTGACTGCGAGGTCCTGTAAAGGATAAGCAACAAGACACAATCCACTCGCGACAGCAGCCCGTACAAAACGAATTAAGGATTACAAAATTATGTTATTCTACCCCCCCCCCCCCCCCCCACGTCGATTATTCTATCCCCCCCCCCCCCCCCCCCACGTTGATTATTCTACTTCCCTCTAGTTTCCCTCACGTTGATTATTCTATTTTCTTAAATTTTCTCCCAGGCTTATTATTCTATTTTCATCTCCCCCCCCCCCCCCCCAAGTTAATTATTCTATTTACCTAGTCTAAGGAACTAGTCAGGTGTGTACATGTATTTGTTCTATTGTTTTCCCTGGCAAGATCTAAATATCGCCTTTTGTTTTCATTATTATCACGACACCAAAGACGGAGATCTATGGAGAGCCATGGCCGCCCACGCCACTCGGCACAGCACATAATAATGATGTCGACCGTGAGGGCCCGAATTCTGCATTATAGCCACACATCGGGGCTGTCAGCCTGACCGCTTGGGAACCGCTGCCCTGAACTGAACAACAGCTACAACACAAGGTGGAAGTTGTGAGCTTCTGGACAGTGGTCTACACAACAACAACAACAACAACAACAACAACAACAACAACAACAACAACAACAACAACACAAGGTGGAAGTTGTGAGCTTCTGGACAGTGATCTACACAACAACAACAACAACAGCTACAACACAAGGTGGAAGTTGTGAGCTTCTGGACAGTGATCTACACAACAAGGTCAAGATCGGTCTAGTGAGAGAACCACATCACCACCACCACCAGCACCACCACCACCAGCACCACAACAACAACAACAGCTACAACACAAGGTGGAAGTTGTGAGCTTCTGGACAGTGATCTTCACAACAAGGTCAAGATCGGTCTAGTGAGAGAACCACAACACCAGCACCACCACCACCACCACCACAACAACAACAACAGCTACAACACAAGGTCGAAGTTGTGAGCTTCTGGACAGTGATCAACACAACAAGGTCAAGATCGGTCTAGTGAGAGAACCACATCACCACCACCACCACCACCACCACAACAACAACAGCTACAACACAAGGTGGAAGTTGTGAGCTTCTGGACAGTGATCTACACAACAAGGTCAAGATCGGTCTAGTGAGAGAACCACAACACCAGCACCACCACCACCACCATCACAACAACATAGTGTCCGGGCCTGCGATGCTGCCTCTGATGCACAAACAACCTTTGACAAAACACCAACAACCACGAAGAAGAAAACAACAAAAAACACAACTGCAAAAACCCGCGGTATAACACACATTCTATTCTCCTGGGAGCAACCACCGCGCTCGCTGGCTGAGTTTGTTGATGCAGTGCGAGGCGAATATACAGCAATATTCAAGCGATAGAAATAACGCACAAGCGAAGGCTTACTAATGTAAAGCTTGCATAACAATTCTTAGCATTTCGTATGTCTGTTGGGATCCACCACATATGTGGGGGTTAAATTACATTAGCATGTTAGGATGAACGTATGTATGTGTGGCATACATATGTTCATTGGAATCCACGTATGCTGGGGATAACATACCTTCTTCTTCGCTCACCATCATAATATCTGTTAGGCTCTGACATATGTAGGGGGTAACATATGTAGGGAGTCTGTAGGGATCTTATATATATATATATATATATATATATATATATATATATATATATATATATATATATATATATATATATATATATATATATATATATATTAGGATCCCACAAATGTATGGGTTAACATATCTATCTAATAGGATCCCACATATTTATATAGGGAATAACATACATGTATCAGTTGGAATTATCGCTGTACTGGTATAGGAGCGTCCGTATGTTACCGAGAAGTAAACTGTAACACCATTTGCATGCCGTAAACGGCGACTCTCTGGCTGTGGGGTTACAACACTTTCTCTCTGTAATCCCGTTTATCACGCAGTCTCGTAGCGGAGCGAGAGCTGAGGCGGTTCGACCCCCGCTCGTGACTTGCGGGATACTGAGCCGGCCGCTCAGAAAGCAATGGCAAACTACTGAGCGTAATCTTGCCAAGAGATCAACATACAGCTGAAAGATGCTGGTGTTGACAGCTAAGTCCTGTACGACTACAGATGGTTGGTCTAAAACTGGCACCGTAAAAAAAATATTGTCCAACAAACCATGGACTGGTCTAAAGAGAGTTTGGCATATGTGGCTGTGGAACTAAACTCCAACCGGAGTCTCAAGGGCAGAAGAAGAGGTCACAGAAGGATGTGTGCTGGCTAGAGAGCACGAGGTCGGGGTTTAAATCCTAACTTGAGATGCAACGCGCGCCCCGAGAGCATACTTCCCGCACGTCGACTCAATTTTATATAATGAGCGTTTGAGGTGTCTAGTTGGTCGAGCGTCAAAGGAGGAAGACGTGGTCATTACAGCTTCCATTTTTTATATTGTGCAGCGTGTCCTCTAATCTCCACTACTTTCCTCTATTTCTGCGAATGCCAATCAATACAAATGAATTTATTTCTCAATCTATCACAATGGCATCAAGGGTTCTCCAACAACGGATATTTCTGAGTACATATTAGAGGTTTCTCAAGGCAGAAGGGGCGGTAAGCAAGAGAAATAACCATTCCACTATTGAAATTAAAAAAAACATGATTGAGTATATATGTTAGAGATAATTTCACATTTCTTAGATCGACCAATCAATCAATCAAGCAATCGATCGATCAATCAATCAATCACGTCCTGATCTTGCCACTATCCGGCAACCTAGAAGTGACTTCATAAAGACACAAGTGAGAAATTATTGTGGTTGTTTCCCTTTGATACGAATGTCTCCCATGAGAGAGACTTAAGTTAGCAGACAATAGTTGGCGCATAGACATTTAAACCTATAGACCTAAGTTTCGAACGTTCCGTTTCCAAATGACGGTAGCGTCTCATTAAAGGTGCATCAACATACTGCTTTTGTTTTCTATCTAGACAATGTTCTCATTTTGGAGTATATATGTTCAAATCGTCTTGGTATAGATATAGCTATCGAGGAAGGTCATGTGATTGGGTATAAATGATTATGTAAAACTGCCCAGCCCTAAACTGGGTGAGAACCTGGTACATTCTGAAGCAGATGGGTGACTCCGAACCTGCGTGTTCATTAAAGTGTTATTTAGCACTGGAAATGTAAGGGAAGTGTTGTTTAATAAGAACATGTTTACACCAGGAAGTGTTGTTTAGCATTAAAATGCTTACAATAGGAAGTGCTCCTTAGTATAGGAAGTGTTAAGGGAAGTATTGTTTAGCATAGGAAGTGTTGTTTAGCATAGGAAGTGTTTGGGATGAGAAGTGCTGTTTAGTTTAGGAAGTGTTTAGTAGGAGAGTGTTGTTTAGGATGGGAAGTGTTGTTATATAGGGAACATGTTTAGTAAGAGAAGTACTGTTTAGTATAAGAATGTTACTATGAGAACTGTTGTTTAGAATATAAATGTTTACTATAGGAAGTGTCGTTTACTGTGAAACTGATTAGTATGGCAAGTGTTGTATAGAACGGTAATTGTTCACATGAACAGTGTTGTTTAGTACGGGAAGTGTTTTTAGTATGAGAACTTGTTTAGTACGGGACGTGGTTTAGTATGATAAGTGTTTAGTAAAGAGAAGTGGTGTTTAGAAAGGGAAGTGCTTTTTAGTATAAGTGTTAATACCACAGACACGACAGAGAAGACAGGATGAGGATGAGGAGGAGGCGGAAGAAGAAGAAGAAGAAGAAGAAGAAGAAGAAGAAGAAGAAGAAGAAGAAGAAGAAGAAGAAGAAGAAGTACGGGACTTTGTTGTTTAGTATGAAAGGTGTTTAGTGTGGGAAGTGCAGTTTAGCAGGGGCGTCACTATGGGGGTGCGGGGGGTGCGGGCCGCACCGGGTGACACCATCAAGGGGTGACACGAAAATAAAAAAATTGTAAATTTGACAAAGCAGACATAGCAAAATAACAAAAATTTAACTTTGTCCGAGTTTGTCGAAGTTCTTTATTTATGTTTTACCTGAAGTATTGAAGTTATATTGTTCAATTTGTTTTCTTTCTTATGTCCTTATTAACTTTTTGACTTATTTTACAAACATTACTATATGCGATTATATATGGTACAGGAACACTCGGAAGAAGACCATGGTGAAAGTCTAGACGGGTGACACCAAGAGTTTACCGCACTGGGTGACACCAACCCCAGTGACGCCACTGCAGTTTAGTGCGGGGAGTGCAGTTTAGTATGAAAGGTGTTTAGTGCGGGAAGTGCAGTTTAGTGCGGGGAGTGCTGTTTAGTACGGGAAATGCAGTTTAGTATGGAACGGCTAATCCACTAATATTGTAAACAGGGCAGGTATTCTCAGGTGACCACCAGACATGCCGGCTATACTCCTAGGTTCCAGGAAGTTAGAGCTGATCGATAGCTCTGCCCGCATGCGCAGACATCCAAGCACGTGACACGAGGTCAAATGGCTAATAACCCACCTGCCATCGAGCTCGTGGGGGTGTTTATCCGGCCTAGCTTTTACACCTTTAATGCGACTAATATATTCGCGGGTATTGATTCGCACTCGGGCAGGATGTGTGGGGGATATGTGAGGAAGCGCTAAGTATGTAAGTACTGAAAGCTATGGAAGTATAGAACATAAGGTTTATCATATCTAAGCGACAACACCTCTGACTGAAGGAATTTGTCAAATATCTGACAGCCAGACACCAGAAAGACACAGGCAAGGCAGACAGACACAACAATGACTCAGACATATACCAGAAAGACATTTTCAAGACAGACAAGACATCAGAAAGACAGGCAGACAGACAGACACCAGAAAGACACAGACAGACACTAGAACGACGGAGACGACAGACAAACTTACACCAGAAAGACATACATACACAAGAATGACAAACAAACATACAGACAGACACCAGAAAGACAAACTCGATAGACAGACATACGCCAGAAAGACAGAGGCAGAAAGAGCCACCAGAAAGGCAGAGACGATAGACGGACAGATAGAAAGACACCAGAAAGACAGAGACAATAGACGGACAGACAGAAAGACACCAGAAAGACAGAGACAATAGATGGGCAGACAGAAAGACAGAGACGATAGACGGACAGACAGAAAGACAACAGAAAGTCAGAGACGACAGGATGAGGAGGAGTAGGAAGAAGAAGAAGAAGAAGAAGAAGAAGAAGAAGAAGAAGAAGAAGAAGAAGAAGAAGAAGAAGAAGAAGAAGAAGAAGAAGCCAACAGAGGTGGTTACCACAGACACATGGCAAATGCCACTATGAAGTTAACCTCAGACCCAGTCTTTCTCGGCAATCGCAAGTAAATTTATTCCCTGTCATAAATTCCACAAATAGAAAGAAAGCATTTGAGGGTCAGGTGAACCATGAAATAGTCTCCAGAACTTTGGTCGCACGGTGTAGAGGATAAATTATTACCTGTACCGAGCGACGGAACTTTGTTTTCAAATGGAGTAAACATTTAACAGATTTGGTATGCGTGGTTACGGAACTGTACTGAACTAGGCGTTTCAAGAAGAAGAAGAAGAAGAAGAAGAAGAAGAAGAAGAAGAAGAAGAAGAAGAAGAAGAAGAAGAAGAAGAAGAAGAAGAAGAAGAAGAAGAAGAAAGAATACAAGAAGTTCAACTAAAATGTTGACTTCACGTCGTTGACCTGAGGACGTAAATTACAAGTACATCTGAAGTCGGGAGTGGTTTCGCCTGATGGCGAGTGACACTGGTAATAGGGAAATGCAAAATTCAATCCAGTTCTACTATAATTAGTATGTATGGACTATGCTAGAATTCAAAGCGAGCGAGCACCGGTCATAGTCATAGTTGCTGTGCAAGATCCACTTATGCAAACAGAAAAAAACACAAACAAACAAACAAACAAACACACACACACACACATACTTCTCAAACCTCACCGGTCGTAGCTACCGTGCAATTACCCTTTGACCCATTTGATGCACACATAACCGCCAGCTGAGGGTAAGCAAACACGACCTACATCTGTGCCAGTAATTTCACATCAGTGCACTCTGTCATATCTATCACGTTAACTCTTATCTGTCCGGGACAGCTGCTGCTTTAACTCTCTCGGTCCCTAACAACTTTGTACAGGGAGCATTTTTAATGACTGTGCAGTGTTTGAAAATATTGCCGGTCCAAGTTTTGTATTTACCGATTATGTTGCATGCACTTTACAGAGGGTGAATACAAAACTTGGACCGGCAATGTTACTTTAACTTTTTACTATTACTTTAACGCTTTCTGTCCACACCTAATCTTACTTTAACTCTGTACGTCGCTAGTAGTCATTGTGTGTACTCTCTCTACACTGAACATCGTTACTTGGGAGTACTTGGAGCCGCTGCAGCGCAGTAGCAGCTATGCTTGCTCTCTGGCCCAGTGGTCCAGTGTTCGATTGCCCATCCTGTCGGACACCTACAGCATTGCCGTGGGTTCCCTGGTTGATCTAGTCTGTGATGGCTACCAGCTGATGTTCTGGGAAGCGGAGGCGACCGGCGTAAGGAAGATATCTTGACAAATTAACTCACAAAGACGACTGGTTGCTCTTATCGGAAGAAGGCAATTCAATGTCTCTGGGTACGTTATGAGAAGAGGACAGCTGGAGATCGTCGAGAATTAGGAACAGATTGGAGGAGTGGGGAGGTAGGGTAAGACCGAGAGAGAAAAATGTGGGACTGTTTGAGATCATGGCACGGAGGGACATTGGTATCAGAAATGCTTTGAGACAAAAGGCTGTGGACAGACATGATCACTAACACCACACGGCATGGACTATAAAAAGATTGGCAGTAAATGAGGCAGAAGGCTGTGGGCAGACATGATCACCAACGACACAAGGTATGGATTATAAGAAGATTGGCAGTTCGTTGAACAACAATCACTTTCAAATTAATATCCCGTGTAGGTAAGACCGTGGGCAGCCGCTATTTGTGGCTGACTCAGTCACAAGATTATTCATATGAGCTAGGAATGGATCCTAATATACCTTCTCTTTGAGGTTGATCGAGGTCGGGGTAATGGTATAGTGGGGGAAAGGTGGTGGTGGGGGGGGGGGAGAGGGAGAGAGAGAGAGAGAGAGAGAGAGAGAGAGAGAGAGAGACAGACAGAAGTTGTGAACAATCACCAACGCCACTACACACGGCAAGGACTATAATAAGAAGATCCCCTAAGCACCCAGAACGATACTACTGCAACATACCAAAGTCGCGAAAGAGTTAAAGTCCCATCAGTCTAGTACAGTGGTTCTCAGCCGGTGGGGAATTCCCCCCCCCCTCCCCTTTTTAGGTTTTCGGGGGTGGGGTGGGATTAAGATTATTTCAAGATCGCATAAATACAAGAACCGATTACTTGATATTGTTTTTCCCTTCACACTATACGGTTCTGTACGTCTCACCTTTCTAAAATTCAATTTATAAAGTAAGTAAATCCACAAATCATGTTTTATGTGGACGTCTAGAATTATTTTAGTATGTGCTATTAAATTTAGCTTTCATTATTACGTATCCTGTGTAGGGGCAGGGCGGGATTGTTAGGAAGCAAATACGAAAGGGGGGAATGACGTTCTGAAAATATGGTGAAGGGGGCACGGGCCAAAAAAGGTTGAGAACCACTGGTCTAGTACATAAAGTATTTGCACAATCAAACTAGAAGATTGTCCCGCGCTAGTCACACCACTAGTTAATCGTGATTAAGTACCAGATAATAAAGTAACAGTTAACAAATAACGCTTGTTTACGACACAGTGTTAAGTGAAGGAGGTTGCAGAAATGCGGCTATCTGGGTTTACAGACGCGACTCGGGTCGGGCCACATGTGTCCAGACGTGCATTCAGTCAGTCACGTGTTAGAGCTGGTGCCCGGCTGCCGTTTGGGTCTGGACTGGGTCGGGAGTTGCTCGCCGTTGCACGTGCGGGTGACCGACTACATGATTGGATGGTGGTTGTTAGGATGTTGGTGGAGTGGGGCGGTTTATATTGGGAAAAGACAGACGGATGGTAGTTAAATACAGGCAAAAAAAAAAAGCAGCTAGACAAAGAGACAGGCAAACAGAACAGCTAGACAAATAGACCCGCAGACAGAAACGGGCAGATAAGAGACGGCCGATAGACAGAAACAGATAGAGAAAAAGAACAACAGAAAGACAGAGAAATATACTTTTTTTTTTAAAAATGACGGACAAACAGAAACAGACAGATAGACACAGATTAGAGTCGGCCGAAAGGCAGAAACATAGACAAAGTGACAGACAGATAGGAAATATTAAATTTAAAAAAAAACCAGACGGCTAACAAACAAAAGCGACGGCGGACATAGAGAAAAATAGACAAAAATGCAGACACACCGAAACAGACAAAGAGACAGCATAGACAGAATAAGACACAGGTAATAGCGTTAAAGTCGCAGACCAAGTCGGAAATGCAAAGAATACCATGGACAGATCAAGCCGAGAATGCAAAGAATACCAAGGATAGACAGAAAAACCAATGAGCAAGTCCTTCAAGAAACACATAAAATGAGTAAACTGGTTAGAGAAATTAGTCATAGACAGTCACATTTTGTTGGGTACGTTATGAGAATAAACTGGAGAACTTAGTGACAATTGACAAGAATGAGGGGGGAAAGAACACGAGGAAGGCAGAATAGTAAATATCAGGATGGCTTGGCCATTATGGGATGGTCGAGACAAACACAGAGCTGATCCACGACTCCGGTGATCGAGTGAGGTGGCAAAACACGGCCGTCCGTGCTTATCGAATGGCACATGATAATGATGAGCCCACGTGGGAAGTACCATTAACATAATCATTCGAGAACAACAAAGAGCAAGATCTGCGGAGGAAGATCAACGCCTACGCCACTCTGCAAGGCACACGATGACAAGGACACTGGATTAAATTAGCGTGCGGTAAACAGACATCCAACCAATGAAATGTCATGATAGAGATAGTCTGTGAGTGGGGTTACAAGGCGTGGCTTCTGTAATGTTAAAGGTGGGAGACAGAAGCGATATATTATCGCAAGCTGTTGCCCTTGTATCTGTTCTGTGGAGGAAAACATGGGGTACATCAGGATTACACAAATACAGGGGCGTTCCTTTGATTAATTCGTTAATGTAGTTGTTTACTGCCTGTGTAAGATTACTATACAATCAACACATTGAAAATGTCGCAAACTGTGAATACCATTGCTCCATTTCACCAACAATGTTGATTGCTCAAAAGAAATCCGAAGAAAGGTGGCCATATTTAGCCACAACTGGCGTGGGCGACAATGTTTCTGAACATCTTGCGATCTTCAACAGCATATATCTGCTCTTGCGCGCTAACGCCTTTTCGCGCCATGACTAAAGGTTGCCAGGAATCTCCTCTCGTTCTCTTCCTCAATCTCTCTTCCCGTGAATGTTTCCCGTTGTCATAACATGTTCCAGTTTTATCTTCTCAAAAGGTGGCCAAAAACTAGGGACTGCATGCGGCATGTTTCTTATTTTATTTTGTTGTTGTGGATAAGTTAGAAGTGGCTAGCTGTCCTCCTCGCGCTTCGAAGGTTGTGGGTTCGACTCCAACCTTCGTCAGTTCACGAGTGCAGTCTTCTCGGAGACTCCTGGGGGTCGTCGCTGGAGCTACGGAGTTCGTGCTTTACGCGACGCTTTCAGCAGACCGCCCCTAAGGAAAGAAGCCTAGCCATACGGGATAACACCGGGTGCAATGAAGTCGGACCCTTTTGCCTTTTAAAACCCTTTATTGTGTGGATGCAGTTATCTTTGCCTCTTTCGAAACATTTAAAGTCCCCAAAAACAGCGGGCAGATAGACAATAAACAAACATCAATTCTCAAAACGCGTCTACTTCCGCTGATAAGATATTCATCTATCTGAAGCATCTGGGTCGTCTAGTTAAGTACCATGTTCCACTCCACTTTTTTTTTTTTCAGTTTTTTTAAAAATTGGGGCCAATTGTTTG
>JACEFZ010006150.1:0-11258 GCA_014155875.1 Cepaea nemoralis | reverse complement strand
AGGGGGCGGAAAAAACGGGGGAAATTGGCTGGCTCGGCAAAACTTGGTGGAGTATTGATGCATGATAAGGAAGACGTACACACCAGCACGTGTACGAGCACATGAACACGGAGGAGCAAATGGATCACCATGGTCTGGCAAGAATGCGACAGCGAGAGGTGACGAGGGGATCTGGCAGACGATCGTCGCTCGGAGGAAAGGCGAGACAGACATAATCAGATTGCTACTGGTACTATTAGTGGTGGAAGGCGAGACAGACATATAATCAGATTGCTACTGGTACTATTAGTGGTGGAACTTTTTGCTGGCTGCTGAGGATGGGGATGGAGCACTTATAGGAATGCCCCGAATGCTGTGATGTCAGTTCCTAAATCAATCAGTCAATCAGTTCAACTATCTTGGAACAGTCATATCACACCTGGTAAATCCCATCGTGGCATGGTGGAACATTGGTATTAGAAATCCCCCGGGAAGGTTAACCCAGTCAACAAATGCCTGCAGAAGTCGGATGTGTCGGCCTAACGGCGCAAGAACGCAGCTCTGCTGTAAATAGGCACAACGCAGTCACATCCGGAAAAAAAGTCCGGATGAACGCAGAAGAAGAAGAAGAAGAAGTATCAGAAATCATTGGCAGCACAAGAGACAGAAGGCTGTGGACAAACATAACCAATGCACACAGCATGAACTATAAGAAGAAGAACATATAGAGAAGAAATCCAGTAACAAAACATATTATTATCCTATGAGCTTTATCTGCTCATATGTTTGCCCAATTTATTCCCATTTTAATTGCTGCATCTTGTTTGCAGTCAATATTTATTTTATTATTCTGATATCATTCCCATCCATTTTAATGTTCTTTAAAATTGTGATAATTTCATAATGTGTCATTTTATCAAATGCTTCTATCAATCATGAGAGAGAGAGAGAGAGAGAGAGAGAGAGAGAGAGAGAGAGAGAGAGAGAGAGAGAGAGAGAGAGTCTGTGTGTGTGTGTTAATAGACAGACAGATAGATAGATGTGTGTGTGCGTGCGTGCATGCGCACGCGTGCACGTGTGTGTGTGTTGATTGATTGATCTAGGAACCAACATCACAGCATTCGGGGCATTCCCATAGGTGCTCAGCCCCCATCCTCAGCAGCCAGCGAAGAGTTCCAACACCAATAGTACCAGCAGCAATCTGATTATATGTCCGTATCGCCTTTCCTCTGATGTCGGCCAGATCCCCTCGTCACTCCTCGCTTCATTCTTGCCAGACCATGATGATCCATTTTCTCCTCCGAGGTGTACACATGCTCCCACAAGGCCGCAAACACGTCTGCCTTGTCATGCATCAATACTCCACCAAATTTTGCAGAGCCAGCCAATCTGTCCGCCTGTTCATTCCCCAGCACACCGGCATACCCCGGAGAAAAGATCCAGGCTATGCTTGCCACCCGTGACCGTGAAGCAAGCCATTCTGCACGAAGAATGCCTGTCCTAACCTTCCTCAGCATGCTTTCTGAGTCGGTTACAATCACAATGTGTGTGTGCATCGTATTCTCGATCCAGTGGAAAGCTGCAGTGACCGCCTCCACCTCCATTCTTAAGCTATATGTTGTGGTATCATATGCCAGGTCTCCTGCACCAAACGTCAGCCATTAGCTTTTGCTATGAACCCCCAGGCACTTCTCCTACCTCTCGACACCGAACCATCTGTGTAGATAATCACATCATCCGAGCGAGCATTATCCGGAATTAGTTGCAGGATTTCCACTTCTGTGGCCCCTCCCTGCACTCCCGGCTTAATGTGATTATAACTCTGCACAAGTCTGACCGCTCTGCTGGCACTCTGACCCACTCTTCTCCTCGCCTAATGTTCGCCAAGATGCACACATGTCTGATCGTATCCTCCGCCTGAGCCATCCATGATTTCCATCTTATCTGTCGCTGACCCTTAACTGCGTCCATCGCCTCATGCAATGGGTGATCTGTGTCTGCAGCTACTCTGAGGTATGCCTTCGCCTGCATCACCTTGAGCCTACCTGCAACAGTCGGCAAACCAAGAATGTAATGCATACATACTACTGGGATGTCTCTGGTGCATCCCAGAATGGCCCGCAAAGCTTCATTCTGTGTGCGCTTTAACTTCACCAGCTGACTCACAATCCTGTTGTCCAGAGAGCACCATAAAATAGCCACCTTTTCCAGGTGGATGACAGCACTCATTTCAGTGCACGAGTCAATCACTTTGTCTACTGTCGCCTGTAGCTCCTGGGCTGTTTGTACCCTATCTCTCCCCTGCCTATATGCAAGAATATCATCTGCAAATGTTAGTATCCTTACAACCCCTGGTGCTTCTAGGTTTGCAATCTTGCTCGTATACACGTTAAAGAGCACAGGTGAGATTGCAGATCCCTGTGGCAGTCCCGGGGTTAACATATGTGGCTCTGAGGTCCATGCACCCAGATGGAGAGCAACCCGACGAGAATACAGGACGGCTGCTATCCAGTTCACCAACCAGGGATTGACCCCCTTCTCCATCAGTGCGGTCATCAAAATATCATATCTAACTCTATTGTATGCATCCTCGAGATCAAGCGCCGCCGCCATCATTTCCTGTCTACTCTGGAACCCCTCATAAACGTCAAAGGCAAAAGTGGCTGCATTTGACCAGGTATCTTTTCCTGGCCTGTAGCTCCCCAGACCTCTTGGAAGAAGCTTCCCCCTTTCCAAAAACTCTTGCAGCTTGACAGCGACTATCTTCTCTAAAACCTTCCCAAATGTATTTTGAAGGGTGATGATCCTAAAGCCGCTAAGCTTTGAATGATCCTTGAATGGTTTTGGGAGAGGGATGAGATAGCTGTGCACCCAGTCCTGCGGTACTGATGCTGTCCTAATGCTCTGGTTAAAGCAGTCGGTCATCTCCTTCAGGTCTGCATCGCTCAAAGCCTTCATGTGGCCATACCTAACCCCATCAGGCCCTGGTGCCGTGTCTTTTGCCTTTTCAAAATATGTTTAACATCTTCAACCCGTATGATGTCTTCATAATGCATATTCTTCATGGTGCCAGATAACTCCTCTCTAACTGCATCCCTGGTGTCCGCATCATTATGATTGGTCTGCTCTAAAAATCTCTGGAGAAACGCCTCCCCTTTCTCTTTGTCTGTTGTCACGCGCACACCATCATCTCTATAAATTGTTCCCACTGTCATAGGCCGATCTTTTCTTTGTATTTGTCTGTGCAGCTTCCAGAATTTTCGCAGTGTTTTATCACCTCCAATCTCCTTCATGAAACATTCCCATGTTGCAGTTTTGGCTTCTGCAGCACAGCGCTTGAAAACCTCCACCTTATCTTTCTTGACATTTTCCGCTGTATCCACTTCCTCTCATGAGCATCGGGGTGTCTGTCGCACTTTCCTTAGCTGCTTCACTGCAGCTCTCTTTGCTTTCCAAGCATGGTCTACTTCTGGAGTCCACCATGGGGGCTGCAAAAAAGGAGTTTTAACAGTCCTGTTGCATGCCTCCTGTCTGAGGCGTCCAAGAAGGCTGTCGGTCCACTCATACCGGAAGGTCTTGCGCGCTCTCCCAGCCTTAACTTTCCTGGATTTAGAGATCAGGACTGAACACGGCATGTGATCACTCCCATGGTCATTCAAAACAGTCCACTTTACATCAAGGACTGATGACTGGGAGACAAGTGCCAAGTCAATAGCTGTGTCTGCATCGCCAGGCCTCATTGCCATTCTAGTCGGCCTCCCATCATTTATGCAGACCACATCGGAGTCCACCATGGCATCCGCAAGGGCAATTCCCTGTCGGTTTTCTCCACTACTGTCCCATTCTCTGTTCCTCGCATTGAAGTCTCCACATATGAGTAGCCTATCACCTGGTAATTCCTCCAATTCCTTAAGCCAGTCCCAGTGTTCCTTTCTGACAAAACAGTCCACTGTGGCATATACGTTTATGATGTTCCAACTTAAGCCACCAATCTCCATTTGTATACCCTGGACCTCTCTTGCACTGTGATTCCACTGGCTCAAGTCAAGTACCACATGCTTCACTCCTTCCTTCACCAGCAGACCTTGCCCATGTCTCTTCTGCCCAGTAGGGTTTATATAACTGGCGTACCCAGGACAATGATATTTGTCTGTATTTAGCTCCTGGAGCATGAGGATATCAAAATCATATATTAGCCTCTCCAATACAGGACCTCTCTGCCTGGCACTACGACAGTTCCAGTATCCCACTCTTACATGGTTGAAACCTAGTCTCTCCACTTTTCGTCTTGTTCTCCTGGCGCCTGCCCTCCTATTTCTATGCCTTCTTCTCACACCATTTCCTCGTCTTCTCCTCCTCACTCTCTCTTCGCTAACCTCTGAAAGATGTGTCAAGCGCAGAGCACGTGCTCCGTAGCTCCGGCGACGATTCCCGTGTTTAATTAATTCCATAAGCAAAGTTTGGATATTGCAGGAAATAACCGGTCACCCTAGTATTGCCTGCTTGCTAGGGAAGAGGCAGGGGATGTCCCGCAGGAGTCCATACGCCTGGTGCCACCCCGAACGTCTTCCAGATGTCCAACATTCATGACCAGCTTACCCGTGGTCATCCAGTTCCTCAGCACGCTGGACCACCTTAATCTTTGGGGTTTATAATCGGAGTTTTCCATCTCCTAGATTGACCGCTGCAATAGCTAACGGGCCCAATCAACCCGAGGGCAAGAGGTTCCAGTGCCTCATTTCTGGTGAACACAGTAGATACATGCATACGGGGAACAAAACCTGTGTCATACAATGTCTATCAAATAGTACATAATACATAGTTAAAGTCACTACACAACGGAAACATAACTCTCGCAGGTAGATAGTTGAGCACCAAACAAAGCAGTGACAACATCAGTAATCTGGTTTACTTCATACGTTGAGCTCTGTAGTACTGAGACACCAACATTAGTCAACCCGTGAATTGCTCAATGCTGTCAGAGATCACAGTATGTAGGGTGGTATGATCGCCTACGCCAGCCGAGAAGACACGTGATGATGATGATGATGATGATGACTAATACTATTTCTGCTATTGCTACTACCTACTACTACTATTACAAATATTATTACTACTTGTATTACTGAACCATACCATCAGAGATTGCAATATGTGGCGATGTAATGATCGCCCATGCCAGGCAACATGTCTCTTGATGATGATGACTAATATTACTACGAACAACTCTACTACTATTACTATACAATCACGCCAACTCTAGATAATATCGATAAATGTATTAGAACCCACCCGCCCCGATCAGCGACATCCTGCCCACATCAGACAGTTCCATATCTTACGACTGACACACCCCAACCTCTAGATCTAACAACTATAGCACCTCAACACCACTGGCCATATCTGCGCACCCTGACTCCTATATCACCCCGCCACAACCACCACCATGCCTCTTCTCATTTAATTGTTTGTCTATATATGTTTTCCCGTTATTAATTTTTTTATATCTTCTTTGAATTGTTTGTTTGTTATTGTTTTATGTTGTACACTAGACGTACCTACAATTTAAGCAGTCTTTTGACTGCCTCTTGACCACTTGGCCAAGTCTTCACCACCTCTTGCGTCATCGCTCACTTTAACCGCCACCTTGTTACTAAACGTACTCTTCCCTACAATTTAAGGGGTCACTTGACCACCTCTTGACCACCACTTGACCACATCATCGCTCACTTTAACCATCACCACGTCACTAGCCGTATCCTCCCCTACAATTTAAGGGGTCACTTGACTACCCCTTGACCTCTTGATCACCCTTGACCACAACTTGACCACGTCATCGCTCACTTTAACCTTCACCACATCACTAGCCGTATCCTCCCCTACAATTTAAGGGGTCACTTGACTACCCCTTGACCACTTGACCACCTCCTGACCACGTCATTGCTCACTTTAACCACCACCTTATCACTACACATACCCTCCCCTACAATTTAAGGGGTCACTTGACCACCCCTTAACCACTCGACCACCTCTTGATGACCTTAAAAAAAGTCTCTTAAAAGTCAACAGGGTCGACTTTATTGCACCGGGTTGCACATGGTTTGATCTCTTTCCACAACGCGGAAAGCGTCGCACAAGGCACGAACTCCGTAGCTTCAGCGACGACCTGCAGGAGTCTCTGAAAAAATTCACCCATGAACTGAAGGACGCGGCCTGGAGTCGAACCCACAACCTTCGGAGCCCGAGTCAAATGGCTTGACCACTTTGCCACGGAGACTCCCGACCACCTCTTGACCACGCCTACTCTGATGAGTCACTTGACCACGCCCACTTTAAAAAAAAAGAGTTATCACCCTTTGTGGCGCAAAATCAATAAATGCTAAAAATAGATTGCAGATTGTGGAGGAAAATCGACAAATGGTTGATGTATATAGTTCTCAATCAATCAATCAATCATGTGCCATGCCGGAAAGCGTGGGCGGTCATGACTCGCCATTTCACTCGATCACCAGTGTCATGGATCAGCTCAGTGTATCAATTTTTATGGCATCTTGTTGTTTTTTACAAGTCTAAGGTCTTTTCCATCAATTTGTAGACTTTAAAGCATCCTTATAATGTCGACATGTCTCACTTTATCGAAAGCCTTTGTGTAGTCAATAAAGCAAAGGTGTAGATCTTTGTTTGAGGAAATGCAACTTAAAAACAAAATGTCATGGCAGGGCCTAAGCCTTGGTTGGCAGCTGGTCTAGGATCGAAGCTCCGACAGGCGGACAGTTAGAGGATTGCTTTCCTGATCGGCAGCTTCTGCAGCTTGTCTTGTTCCAGATGTATTTGTGTTACCTTTCCTCTGGAGTGAACTAGGCAGGTCGAGAGAGGGATCGTGCTGCATGGGCAACACATGGTCTCTATTTTTTAGCCAAGGCTTTGTGCTATGGAGAGGTATAACTCCATCCCTGGTCCTAACCGGTCTCGGAATCAAAGCGAGAGGTAGCAGTTACGGGTTATAAGTCCTTGTCAATTGGCGTAGACA
Organism: Cepaea nemoralis; assembly: GCA_014155875.1. Classification (NCBI taxonomy): domain Eukaryota; kingdom Metazoa; phylum Mollusca; class Gastropoda; order Stylommatophora; family Helicidae; genus Cepaea; species Cepaea nemoralis. The sequence goes on along the minus strand of JACEFZ010006150.1, from coordinate 4,249 downwards.
TGAGGCGCCACGGGTTGCCTCTGACGGTGGGAGACACCTACAGGTGTCACTGATCAGCTACCGCCCGCCTCAAGCTGGGCAGCCCCCGGCAATTGGGTGCTGATCCGCCACAGCCTGCCTGCTTCAATGGGTGCTTGGGGCTAGGACAAAATCTGAATCGCAGGCTGTAAAACCAATGCACCAGGTATTACTAAAAAGAAAAATAGAAACCTCAAGCTACGGCTTGCAACCTGGAACAGTAAGAACCATGTGTCCAGGATTTTCCACTGACCTTGACGAATATTGACGATGTGAGAAAAACAGCTGTGATTGATGCCAAACTCAATAGTCTTAACATTGATATTGCTGGCCTGCAGGAGACTCGCCTCGCTGAGGAAGGGTCACTCAGGGAAAACAATTACACCTTTTTTTGGAAGGGTAGAGAGCAGGCAGAAAAAAGGCAACATGGTGTGGGCTTTGCAGTGAAGAATTCGCTACTGGGAATGATTGAAATTCCAGCTGGAGGTAATGAAAGACTATTATCCCTGCGCTTGGCAACCTCTTGTGGTTTTGCCACCATTATCACTGCATATGCACCGACACTCACTTCCTCTGATGATGTGAAGGATTCGTTCTATGAGGAGTTAGACTCTGTGATCAAGGCAGTTCCAAAATCCGACTACATTTATATGCTCGGTGATTTCAATGCTCGTGTGGGCAGGATTTGAGTTCATGGCCAGCGTGCCTTGGAAAATACAATATCGGTCGCATGAATGAAAATGGGCAAAGGCTGCTGGAGCATTGCACCAGAAATGACCTATGTATTACAAACTCCTTTTTTAAAACAAAAGAGCTGCATAAGGTCACATGGAAACATCCAAGATCCGGCCATTGGCATCAGCTGGACTTCATCATCACACGGAGACAACATCTGAACCAAACATCATTAACTCGAAGTTACCACAGTGCTGACTGTGATACGGATCATTCTTTGGTTGTTGCAAGGGTTAGACTGAGACCAAAGAGAATCTACACAGCTAAACACAAATCTAGCCCAGGATTAATATTATTAACACCCACGATCCTGATAAGTGCTTTGAGTTCCAACAGCAACTTGAAGACGCTTTCACTGATACATCAGAAAATTGTACAGCAAGTGAAAAGTGGGGTAAACTTAAGGAAACTCTTTATAAAACAGCGGTAGGGGTTTACGGCACTGTGGATCATAAGAGGCAGGACTGGTTTGCGGCAAACAGCCAGACACTGCAGCCCTTGATTGATAAAAAGAAGATAGCTCTCTTAAGAAACAAGGAAAGAACAACGCGTAACACTCTCAGTGAGCTGAAGCAAGCTAGGAAGGATGTGCAAAAGGCTGCCAGGCAGTGTGCAAATGACTATTGGATCAAGTTATGTGAGTCCATTCAAAATGCAAGTGATAAGGGAAACATCAGAAGCATGTATGAAGGGATAAAGAAAGCCTGTGGTCCAATGATCAAAAGAAGTGCACCACTGAAAACCTTGACTGGAGAAATCATCACTGATAAGAAACAGCAGATGGATAGATGGGTAGAGCACTATTTGGAGCTTTACTCAAGTGAGACCAAACTAGCGGATGATGCCCTCAACGCCATAGAGGCCCTGCCAACTCTTGACCACCTGGACACACTTCCCACCATAACAGAAGTTAAGTGTGCTATAAATGAACTTGCATCTGGCAAGGCTCCAGGTAAGGATGGGATTCCAATAGAGGTTATCAGGAGTGGGCAAGACACACTCACTCTACAGATCCACCAGCTAATAGAGCTATGCTGGCGAGAAGGACAAGTCCCACAGGATTTCAAAGATTCAAGCATCATAACACTGCACAAGAACAAGGGTGATTGGAGTGACTGCAACAACTATAGGGGTATCTCACTTCTGTGTATTGTTGGGAAAGTATTTGCCAGAATTGTTCTGCGCAGACTTCAAGTCCTAGGAGATCAAGTCTACCCCGAATCACAGTGTGGCTTTCGACAGAACCGGTCTACCATTGATATGATATTCTCATTGCGACAAATGCAAGAAAAATGCCGTGAACAGAATCAACCACTGTTTATTGCCTTCATCGACCTCACAAAGGCATTTGATTTGGTCAGTCGTGAGGGTCTGTTCAAGGCACTAAAGAAGATTGGCTGCCCACCAACTCTTCTGTCCATTGTGGAATCGTTCCACACAGGCATGAAGGGTATAATCAAGTTTGATGGTGCAACTTCAGAAGAGTTTGAAATCAAGAGTGGAGTTAAGCAAGGTTGTGTACTAGCTCCCACCCTCTTTGGAATATACTTTTCACTTCTACTGAAATATGCCTTTCGTGATCAGGATGGTGGTATATACATTCACTCACGCTCAGATGGCGGCCTCTACAATGCTCAGAGATTGAAGGCCAAGACCAAAATTAGGAGGGTACTGATCAGAGAGTTGCTTTTTGCAGATGATGCTGCAGTTACGACCCACTCTGAGGAAGAATTACAATGTCTACTATCTGCATTCTCCAATGCTTGTTCTGAATTTGGTTTAACAATTAGCAAAAAGAAGACACAGATTATGTCACAAGGTGCACATGGGGTACCATCAATCTTTATTGACGACGCCGAACTAGAGATAGTAGACCATTTTACATATCTAGGATCAGAGGTAAATAGCAAATTATCCCTAGATCAGGAAATCAACATCAGGATTGGTAAGGCAGCAACAACAATGAACAGGTTAAGAAAAAGAGTCTGGGAGAACAGGAAGCTTACTGCCAAAACAAAAGTCCTTGTATATCAAGCCTGTGTCCTTAATACTCTTCTTTATGGCAGTGAAGCCTGGACAACTTACTCACACCAAGAGAAACAGCTTTCATATGCGGTGTCTGCGAAGAATACTTGGTATTAAGTGGCAAGACAAAATCACAAATACTGAAGTATTGGAAAGATCGGGTTGTGTGACGGTTTATTCCATGCTCAGTCTTCGTAGACTTAGATGGATAGGACATGCTAGGATGATGGTAAAATACCAAAGGACATCTTTTTGGTGAATTACAGATGGGTAAGAGATCTCAGGGTCGGCCTCTACTACGATACAAAGATGTGTGTAAGCGGGACATGATTGATACAGGCATTGATAATGCACATTGGGAGCAAGTCGCCGCTGAACGTGTTGCATGGAGGGCAACTATCAGAAATGGAATAAAGACAAAGAAGAAAATTATTGCAGATAAGTCACACACCGAGCATGTGAGATGTAAAATGGTTCTTGATGGTGGAAATGACCATGTGTTCACATGCATCCACTGTGGACAAACATTTACAGTGCGAATTTTCCTTATCAGTCACATTCGCTACTGCCATGGGTTGCAATTATGCTTTTTTAAGGCACAAACTATCATCTGTCAAGACGGCAAGGTGCCAATGGTTAGATCTTTGTTTACTTCTATAGAAAGTTCAATTACTGTTCTCAGTATACACAGCATTTACTGTACCCTTGCCTTCTACAAACCCACATTGTTCTCCTATTTCAGGTTGTATTTTCTTCCTAACTATTTGCATGATAATTCTTAGTAAAATCTTCGTGATGTGACTCATTATACTAATTGTTCTATGTTGATCACATTCCAAGGCTCCTGATTTCTTTGGGATTGCAATAAATACAGAATTGCATAATTTATGAGGTATATCTCCAGTATCATATCTTGTATTCAGCAGTCTAGTAACTTTATGTATTCCATACTCTTCCAAAGCATTAATCATTTCTGTTGTGATGCTGTCTGAAACAGGGATTTTGCCAGTTTTCATATGGTTAAGAGCATTCTGAACCTCCATCTTCAAAATTGATGGTCCTTCATTATTATTATGAAAATCATACTGTTCTTCTCTGTTATCATCATAAAGATTGTTCACATAATCTTACCATACGTGTAAAATCTGATTTTTTTCTATTATGATTTTTCCGTCTTTTGTCAGGATTATTTTTGTTCTGTCTTCTTGTTTCCATTTGTTGTAAAATTTCTTCATTCATCCATATCTTACAACCCACTTTCTTTAATTTTGGAATAGTTTTTTATTGCAGCCAAACTGATTTGAATCCTTCAAAATTTCCCTTTGTTCTTCCACATCTTGAAATTGGATCTCTAGATCAGACAATATTTCAGATTTGTTCTTTACTTCTGTGTTAAAAATTGTCTTGTATTTCTTTGTTATTTTTTCAATTTGCACAAAAACATATTGTGTTTCCGTTGTAACTTGACTTT
>JACEFZ010006149.1:312500-318616 GCA_014155875.1 Cepaea nemoralis | reverse complement strand
TTTTGGACCTGGCACGAAGATGAAACTAAGTGCCCCTGGGTGACCCTGGAGATGTGGATATACAGACGAATAGGTCGTATTTCATGGAAACAAAAAACAATCAAATGCAGAGGTCCTAGAAAAACTGGGAATGAAGAGAGACTAGATGGAAGAAATAAAGAGGAGACAAGTGAAATATTTTGGCCACGTTAAAAGACATGATACTCTTATAAAAACCCTACTGGAAGGCAAGGTTGAGGGCAAGCGAGCAAGAGGTAGACAACGATACAAGTGGAATGATAACATCAAGAGATGGACGAACATCAGCCGGACAGAATGTACAGTCAAGGCGAGAGACAGACAGTGTTGGAGATCCATTGCAGCCAACCTTCATTGCGGAGATGGCACCTGATTGATTGATTGATTACATTACGTTGCTTTAACTGAACTTCTTTGGTGACCATTTGTAAACCGTTATTGTTGCGCAATCTGTGACTGAAACAGGTTGGTAGTGATGCGCAGTGCAAAAGAGTGTTTGAGGGATCCCGCTAAATTAATAAATTGCAAACCGATAAAGTATTTACATATATAAAAGTAAGAGGCTTTGCTTATTGACCTTCTCTCGTATTACACTGTAAAATATAATGTCACTATTTGTTAAGAACATTGTAAACATAATGTCACTAGTTGATACGAACATGGTAAACATAATGTCACTAATACATAATACATTGTAAACATAATGCCACTATTTCATACGAACATTGTCAACATAATGCCACTATTTCATACGAACATTGTCAACATAATGTCACTATTATATCCACACATTGTCAACATAATGTCATTATTACATACAAACATTGTCAACATAATGTCACTATTATATCCACACATTGTCAACATAATGTCACTATTACATACAAACATTGTCAACATAATGTCACTATTATATCCACACATTGTCAACATAATGTCATTATTACATACAAACATTGTCAACATAATGTCACTATTATATCCACACATTGTCAACATAATGTCACTATTATATCCACACATTGTCAACATAATGTCACTATTATATCCATACATTGTCAACATAATGTCACTATTATATCCATACATTGTCAACATAATGTCACTATTATATCCAAACATTGTCAACATAATGTCACTATTATATCCACATATTGCCAACATAATGTCATTATTACATACAAACATTGTCAACATAATGTCACTATTATATCCATACATTGTCAACATAATGCCAGTATTTCATAAAAACATTGCCAACATAATGTCATTATTACATACAAACATTGTCAACATAATGTCACTATTACATACAAACATTGTCAACATAATGTCACTATTACATACAAACATTGTCAACATAATGTCACTATTACATACAAACATTGTCAATATAATGCCTCTATTCCATAAAAACATTGCCAACATAATGTCATTATTACATACCAACATTGTCAACACAATGCCTCTATTCCATAAAAACATTGTCAACATAATGTCACTATTACATACAAACATTGTCAACACAATGCCTCTATTCCATAAAAACATTGCCAACATATTGTCACTATTACATACAAACATTGTCAATATAATGCCACTATTTCATATGAGCACAGTACACAGATTGGCTCACTGCTTACTGAATATTGTAAAAATACAGTTCCTGTTATTAAACTAACATTGTAAACATAGTACCACTATTACTTACCAACGTTGAAATATGTCATGCCTGTTACTTAACAATATGTTTGACATTATTTACCAACATTGTAAACATATTGTCCCTGGTCATTACGAATTGTGTAAATAAAACGTTACTACTCAGTGGCTTTGGGGATAATGCGACTCGCAGTTTCACAATTCCCAGACACAACTAGTCGACAGTTAAAAATCAACTGCCGGCCATTTAGAAGCAGACCGCGTTGCGTTGATTTCGGTGGTATGAGGCGTCGGTCGTTCAGAAAGAAATATCAAACCACTGAACTAACATTGCCTAATAAATCACATTCTGAAAAGGAAAAAAAAAAAAAAAACGCTATTACTTACATTTTTCTTCTTGTTTTGTCCAATTGCTTTTGTCGTAAAGGGTTGTAGACAGTTCCTGCAACTTACGAACATTGTACGAACAATAATGTGAGTATCGTCTAGAACAGTGGTTCTCAACCGGTGGGAAATACCCCCCTGGGGAAATTTTAGGGTTTCCGGGGGGGGGGGGGGGGGGGGGGGGGGGGGGGGGGGGGGGGAGAGGAATTAAGATTATATCAAGATTGCATTAATACAAGAGCCAATTACTTGATATTGTTTTTCCCTCTAAATTTTACGGTTCTGTACTTCCCTAATGAAATTCGTTTTACAACGTAAGTAGACTCGCAAATCACGTTTTATGTAAATATCTAGACTTGTTCTAGTATGTGTTATTAAATTTAGCTTCCATTTTTATGTATGCAGTGTAAAAGGGGGGGGGGAAATTCATAGGGAGCAATTTCGAAGGGGGGGTGGTGGCGTTCTGAACATATGGTAAGGGGGGAGGCATGGGCCAAAAAAGGTTGAGAACCACTGGTTTAGATCGTTGTTGGTGTATCGTTGTTGATGCATGTAGGTGTTGTGAGTGGTCTCCCTGTTAGAAATGTTGTGATGTTACATTGTGCACTTACCACATCTTCTATTCCGTCTACCATATTCTTTACGTGATCTCATCACTATCATCACGCACCACACCTTTTATCGACCCTCGGAGCCAGGTAGTGTTGTGGCCTGCTGACCTGCTGGTCAGGGGTTAAATCCACAGCTGTTATACTGACCTGTTAAAAATAATTACTTGCTCAAGGTTCCCCAGGGACTAGAGCCGCCCCATGAAGTTCCAAGTCGCTGCTTGTAATTTTAATAATCGCCTCGGCTGGTGGCCAAGCTAGATCAAAGTGCAGATGACTACACTTGATCTTACCACTGACCACGTCAGCCACCGAGTGCCGTTTGGTCTGTAAAATAATGGATCTAGCACTGTATGCTCGATGCGAATATAGGGTTGCCAGACGGGATAGTCCCTGTGTTTGATTGAATAATTCACTTCTGGGAAACTGTTTTCCGAATACTCATCAGTCTCCCCCCCCCCCCCCCCCCCCCCCCCCCCCCCCACACCCCCGTCAAATGAAAGATTTAATTAAGGCTATCTCTTTCTTAATTATCACTTTATAGAATTCGTTAATTTGAGAATGTCATATGTTCGCGCGCGCAGACACAGTCGTTTCACTTTCATTATGGCTATAGTTAGTACAAATCGTCAGTTTCTGTCTGTATGGCGTGTGCAGAATTAGTTGTAAGCTAAACTGTAAGCATTTAACAAAGTGATCTCTTTGATTGTTTGATTTATTTTTGTTTTCCATGTTCAAATCAATAGTCCTCGGATATAATTAATATTTATGAAACGTTGTACCTAGTTCATCATTGAACATAGTTTAGCATTCTTTTTGCGTATAATATTTTATAGATATTATTGTTCAATATGTTATATTGATATATATTGTATATGTAATGAGACTGTCTATCACATGGTTGAGAATGATATACTGATGATCATATAGTATATGTAGTAACCGGCTCCGTGGCGAAGGGTTTATGCACGCAGTTCGTAAATTCCGCATACCTGCGTTCGAAACACAGCTGCGGGAGATTTGGCAGCAGATCATCTTATGTTGGTTTTTTACAAAATGGTATGGGTGCCGGTCGTTCAGGAAGCAATGGCAAACTATTGAACGTAAATAGCTCACAAAAGCAAAGAATGCTGGTGTTGACTGTGACGTCATGTAAAGGATATGCAACTAGCTTTTTTAAGTACGTACCCTGGTTTAGGGGTTACATGACTTTCTCCGTAATCCCGTATTCTCTCGTGAGTAACGTGACGTTTGCGAGAATCGGTAGCGGTTCTCTCCGCGTCGGTAACTTATGAGGTATGTGAGCCGGTCGTTCAGAAAGCAATGGCAAACTACTCAGCGTAATCTTGCCAAGAAATCAACAATCATCTGAAAGATGCTGATGTTGACAGTGATGTCCTGTAAAGGATATGCGAAAAAGAAAGTTAAGAATATGATTCTGCTTCTGACAAAATTCACAGGTGCCTTCCTTTACAGCGAAGGCGGTCAATTCAAGTTGTTGTCTCAGTAAGTTCCTGTTACATGAAATGTTAAGTTTATATGACACTTTCTTTTTGGAATACTGAACAATGTGTAAGAATGGCATCCCCCCCCCCCCCCCCCCCCCCCCCCCCCCAAGCTTTGATCTCACATTGTAGTCCATTCCTCTGTTATACATTTGCTCCATTTGATGTCATCTCATGTTCTCCCACATTTGGCTACATTTATCTCTACCTGTAGTTTTAGCTTGACAGTCCGCCATTTCAATGCAATATACTTCTACATGTACAGGAATCCTGAGATCAAGACAGAGCATCCTCTTGTGAATAACTGTGTGGAGGCTAGGACAATCTCTTGTGTATAACTGTGTGGTGGCTAGGACAATCTCTTGTGTATAACTGTGTGGTGGCTAGGACAATCTCTTGTGTATAATTGTGTGATGGCTAGGACAATCTCTTATGTATAACTGTGTGGTGGCTAGGACAATCTCTTGTATATAACTGTGTGGTGGCTAGGACAATCTCTTGTGTATAATTGTGTGATGGCTAGGACAATCTCTTGTGTATAACTGTGTGGTGGCTAGGACAATCTCTTGTGTATAACTGTGTGGTGGCTAGGACAATCTCTTGTGTATAACTGTGTGGTGGCTAGGACAATCTCTTGTGTATAATTGTGTGGTGGCTAGGACAATCTCTTGTGTATAGCTGTGTGGAGGTTAGGACAATCTCTTGTGTATAACTCTGTGGTGGCTAGGACAATCTCTTGTGTATAATTGTGTGGTGGCTAGGACAATCTCTTATGTATAACTGTGTGGTGGCTAGGACAATCTCTTGTATATAACTGTGTGGTGGCTAGGACAATCTCTTGTGTATAAGTGTGTGATGGCTAGGACAATCTCTTGTGTATAACTGTGTGGTGGCTAGGACAATCTCTTGTGTATAATTGTGTGATGGCTAGGACAATCTCTTGTGTATAACTGTGTGGTGGCTATGACAATCTCTTGTGTATAATTGTGTGGTGGCTAGGACAATCTCTTGTGTATAACTGTGTGGTGGCTAGGACAATCTCTTGTGTATAACTGTGTGGAGGCTAGGACAATCTCTTGTGTATAACTGTGTGGTGGCTAGGACAGTCTCTTGTGTATAATTGTGTGGTGGCTAGGACAATCTCTTGTGTATAATTGTGTGGAGGCTAGGACAATCTCTTGTGTATAACTGTGTGGTGGCTAGGACAATCTCTTGTGTATAACTGTGTGGTGGCTAGGATTATCTCTTGTGTATAACTGTGTGGTGGCTAGGACAGTCTCTTGTGTATAACTGTGTGGTGGCTAGGACAATCTCTTAAGTATAACTGTGTGGTGGTTAGGACAATCTCTCGTGTATAAATGTTTGGTGGCTAGGACAATCTCTTGTGTATAACTGTGTGGAGGCTAGGACAGTCTCTTGTGTATAACTGTGTGGTGGCTAGGACAATCTCTTGTGTATAACTGTGTGGTGGCTAGGACAATCTCTTGTGTATAACTGTGTGGTGGCTAGGACAATCTCTTGTGTATAACTGTGTTTCTACGTGTGGTAAGTAACAGGGACGTTGTATTTAAATCTGTCGGTACAAAACAGGGACAGTATTTTAACTGTGTGATTTATATACACATCGTCTGCCAAGCCAGGTCTGCTACAGATTCGTGTCTTTTAAAGCTAGGACTGATAAAAGTGACTGTCAGCTGTCGGGGAGGATGATTATATACTGTTTCAATAGCTCTAAGTATTGCAGTCACGTCTGCATTTAAAATGGATAGATGGTTGGCTAAGCAGGGACTGTACTGGGAAGTAAAGGCGGTCAGCCTGTCATATATCACATCAGCCATCGAGTGCCGATTGATCTGTAAAAACATGGAGCTACAACCAATACCCATACATCTCAACACGTGCAAACAGATCCCTGACCGTGTAGAAGGCATATGGTGCC